>ML298277.1:0-72490 GCA_005239495.1 Nicotiana undulata | reverse complement strand
TTAGAGAACACCGTAGCACCCTGAAGCTGATCAAATAAGTCATCAATCATCGGCAAAGGATACGTGTTCTTAATAGTAACCTTATTCAACTGTCGGTAGTCAATACACATCCTCATTGAGCCATCTTTCTTCTTCACGAACAATACTGAAGCACCCCAAGGAGAAACACTAGGCCTGATGAAGCCTTTATCCAACAAATCCTATAATTGTTCCTTTAATTCCTTCAACTATGGAGGAACCATACGATACAGGGGAATAGAGATGGGCTGAGTGCCCTCAGCTAACTCAATACAAAAATCAATATCCCTGTCAGGTGGAATACCCGGCAGGTCAGCAGGGAATGCCCCTGGAAACTCACGAACCACGGGCACGCACTCCATAGAAGGAACCTCAGCACTCGAATCACGAACGTAGGCCAAATAGGCCAAACAACCCTTCTCGACCATGCGCCGAGCCTTCATATAAGAAATAACTCTACCAGAAGAATGACTAGGAGTCCCTCTCCACTCTAAACGAGGTACTCCTGGCAAGGCTAAGGTCACTGTCTTGGCATGACAGTCCAGAATAGCATGATAGGGAGATAACCAGTCCATCCCCAATATAACATCAAAGTCAACCATATCAAGAAGCAAAAGATCAACCTGAGTCTCCAGACCACCAATAACTATTACGCAAGCACGGTAGACTCGATCTACCACTATAGAATCACCCACCGGTGTAGACACATGTACAACAATACTCAAGGAATCACGGGGCATACTCAAATAAGGGGAAAAATATGAAGACACATAGGAGAATGTAGAACCCGGATCAAATAACATTGAAGCCTCTTGGCTGCAAACTGAAACCGTACCTGTAATAACTGCATCAAAAGCCTCAGCATCAGGACGAGCAGGAAAAGAATAACACCGGGGCTGAGCCCCTCCAACCTGTGCATCTCTGGGTCTACCTGCTACGGGTTGACCTCTACCTCTCATGGCCTGTGCTCCACCTCTATGAGCCTGACCACCACCTATGGCACCTCGACCACCACCCCTAGCTGGCTGAGGAGGTAAGGGTGCACCTGTTGCGGGAACCAAGGCACGGGAACCCTAATACTGGGGTCCACTCGAAGCTCAGGGGCAATATCTGGCATGTGCCCCGGGCTACCACAACTATAACAAGATCTCTGCTGATGTGACTGATAACTCGGGAACTGGCCCTGACGACCCTGATAACCACCCTGGTAACTCTGAAGTGGTTGTGCACGGATAGATGCTGGTGGTGCACTACAGGAGCTGGCGGTGCATGGGGAGATACCTGAAGTTCTGACTGAAAAGTTCGGGGTGGATGACCCCTGCTGAAAGAATCCCTGCCTCCAAATGAGGCTCCACTGAATCTACCAAAATGACGGGGCCTCTTGTCATCCCCCTGACCACCTCCCTGTGACAAAATCATCTCAATCCTCCTGGCCACATCGGCCGCATCCTGGAACGAAATATCAGTACTCGACTCCCTGGCCATCTGAAGTCGTATAGGCTGGGCCAAACCCTCAATGAACCTCCAAACTCTCTCCCGATCAGTGGGGAGTATCATCAATGCATGCCTGGCTAGAGCGATGAACCTGGTCTCGTACTGAGTAACAGACATAGATCCCTGCTGGAGGCGCTCAAACTGCCTCCTAAGATCCTCTCGCTGAGTAATGGGAAGGAACTTCCCCAAAAATACCTCTGTGAACTGAGCCCAAGTCAAAGATGCAGACCCAACTGGTCTGGCTAAACAGTAGTCCCTCCACCAAGTCTTGGCTGCGCCAGATAGTCGAAAAGTAGCGAAGTCAACTCCATTGGACTCCACTATGCTCATGTTCCGAAGAACCTCATGACAGCTGTCCAAGTAATCCTGTGGATCCTCTGACGGTGCACCAGTAAAAGTAGTAGTGAATAACTTGGTGATCTGTCCAGTCTCCATAGAGCATCTGCTAACATAGCTGCACCTTCGGCTGCCGGTGCCACAATACCCGGCTGAGCTACTCCAGCTGTCTGAGGTGCTGGAGTCTGAAACTGAGTGGCAACCTGCTCTGGGGTATGAATAACAGGAGTCTGGGTCCCTCCCCCAGCCTGAGATCCAGCTGGTGCAGTAGGAAGAAGACCGGCCTGAGCCACACTCGTCCTACCAAGCGGACTAGAGTGTCCTGAAGCACTGGGGTAGCTATGAACCCCTCTAGGACCTGTGGAGGTCCAACTGGGACTGTCGGAACTGGGACCTCCTCGTCAGACTCGACCTGAGGGTTCTCCACTGGGGCTGCTGATCTAGGCTGAGCCCTGCCCCGGCCTCGGCCTCTAGCACGGCCTCGTCCTCGACCTCGACCCCTCGTAGGAGTTGTAGCAAGAGTGTCGGGATGCTGAGCGGAACCTAAGGGAAGCACGCGTCCTCGCCATCTGCGATAGAGTAGAATGGAAACTCAATCAGTACTCAGAATGTATATCGCACGACAGAGAATGAAGAAATGTGGAGTTATCCTAAATTTGCAGCCTCTGGGGGATAAGTACAGACGTCTCTGTACCGATCCCTCAGACTCTACCAAGGTTTTCCGTGAGATGTGACACCTAAACTACCTAGAGCTCTGATACCAACTTGTCACGACCCGAAATCCCACCCTTCAGGCCGTGACTGCGTCTAACATTGAACCCGCTAGACAAGCCAACGTATCCAGGTAGTTCCAACAAATTCAACCCAAGTTAACAGTAGTAGAGTTAACACCTTTCAAAACTGAACAGAATAACAAAACACCTTAAAATCCTTAACAGCGGAAATGTAATAGAAATTCAAAAATGCAAAGTGAAATAATAGAATACATAACGTCGCTTAAGCCCAAAACTGGGGTGTCACAACTCACGAGCTATCTAAACAGAGTGCTAAATACAAAGTCTGAAAAGAAATACATAATTGTCTTTAGAGCTACAGAAGAAATAAGACAATAGGAGAACTAATGAACAGGAGAGACTCCAAGGTCCACGAACGCTAGCGGTATACCTTGAAACTCGGTGTGGATTGAAGGTGACTCCCTCAGAGCGGTCCACTGGGTCCGAAAGCGGGATCTGCACAACATTGAGAAGTGCAGTGTAGTATCAGTACAACCGACCCCATGTACTGAGTAAGTGTCGAGCCTAACCTCGGCCGAAGTAGTGACGAGGCTAGACTTGACAATAGCGATAACATGTCCTATTCTACCGCAGGTAACAGGGATAATACAAGGCAGAGATAAACAGACAAGTAAAGGATACGGGAGCAGTAAAGAGGAACAAGTGAAATGAAGCAGTCAAATTGACAGATATAAATAAACAAGGGAGGCAATCTAACACAATAGCCAACGAAACAAGTATAAGTACCATAAATGTAAACAATGGCACGGCATCACCCTTCGTGCTTTTACTCTCTTCCTCACAATGCAATGGAATCAAATATCATGGCACGGCATCACCCTTCGTGCTTTTACTCTCTTCCTCACAATGCAATGTACAATGTAAGGCAATGTAAATCATGCCACGGCATTAACCTTCGTGCTTATAATCAATATGAATCATGGCACGGCATCACCCTTCGTGCTTTACACTCTTCCTCGTTATGCAATGTAATCAAATATCATGGCACGGCATCACCCTTCATGCTTTACACTCTTCCTCACCAAACAATAACAGGTATAATGGCAAGGACTATATCATAGTGGAAATATACAGTTCAAATCACCCGTCAAGGGGAAAACATCAATTAATAACTCCATAAATGCCCGACAAGGGTCTCAACTATAACCAATCACCTCAATTGTATACTTTACACTTGGATTCTCAATCGTATCAACACTTCTTAAGCTCAACAACCAATACTTTCAACAAGAATAAATTACCAAGTAGAGACAATCTCATAATATGATAAACATGGAAGAAATACTACAATTTCTATCAAAATAGACTCACGGGCATGCTTGACACACATTGCATAGGTACTCGTCACCTCACATATGCAATGAACATGATAATCACTTAGCACGTAGCAAATAACACTTATTCCCTCACCAAAATTAGGCAAGACACTTACCTCGGGTCCAAAGTATAGCAATCAACCCTCTAAGACCGCCTCTCCTTTATAATCTGACTCCAAAACAACGATATCTAGGCATAATTAATTTAATAATATCAATAAAGACTCAATAACACAATCTCATAGCCTAGATATGCAATTCCTATCATTCTTCCAAAATTTCCAAAATTCGACCCGGGGCCTGCTTGGTCCAAACACGAGGCTCGGACCAAACCCCGATCACCCATACCCCCACGAGTTAGAATATATAATTTATTTTGAAATCCGACCCCAAATTGGGGTTGAATTACCCAAAATTCTCAAAAACCTAACTCTACCCAAAACCTATAATTTCTACTTTGATTTCATGTTTTTAGGCCTAGAACTTAGTGTTTGATGAAGAAAGGTGGAAGAAAACGGAGTTAAGTACACATACCTATGAAGCTATGGAGGTTGGGGAGCTTGAATTTCGTATATGGAAGTTTGGGGAAGAAGAAAAGGGTGGAGAATGAAAATAATCCTGTAATGGGTCTGTTTTGGACTTAATAAAATCACTAGAGAAAATAACTCTATGCGTTCGCAGCCTATTGACCGCGTTCGCACAGGTTTGACCAAACGGACCTATGCGTTTGCGGGCCAATAGCCGCGTTCGCACAGGTCAAAAACCACTCCCCCACCCAGGACCTACCTTACCCAGTGCGGACGCACCCCCCTGCCCGCGTTCGCACTGCCCCGCCTAAATTACTCTCCGCGTTCGCACCTGCTAGAGTGCGTTCGCACAACTTTGACCCCACAGCCCTCCGCGTTCGCATCCTAAGTGGTGCATTCGCATAGCACAATTAGACCAGCTCCCCCAGACCCCACTTTACTCTATGCGTTCGCATCCTAAGTGGTGCGTTCGCATAGAGTCAATACCTGGACACCAGCAATTCATCAAAACACCAGATTTTTAGCACTTTTCACACCCCGTTAACTACCCGAAACTCACCTGAAACTCACCCGAGCCCTCGGGTCTCAAAACCAAAAATACACACGACTCCCAACACATCCTACGGACTTATTCAAGCATTTAAATCATTAAAATATCATCAAATTCATCGAATTAAACCTCAAAAATCTGAGAATTTTCTTAAAACTTCATAAAGCTTAATTTTTCTAATTTTGATCTGAAACACGTCATTCCAAGTCCGTTTTACACCAAACTTCACAGATAAGTCACATAACATATAATAAACCTGTTCCGTGCTCCGGAACTATAATACGGGCCCGGTGACACGGTTTTCACATAATTATTCATTTTCAAAATCCTATATTATTTTCAGAAAACAATTTTCTTTAAAAATTCATTTATCAGGATCGGGACCTCAGAATTCGATTCCGGGCATACCCCAAAGTCCCATATTTTCCTACGGACCCTCTGGGACCGTCAAATCACGGGTCCGGGTCCGTTTACCAAAAATATTGACCAAAGTCAACTTTATTCATTTAATTATCATAAAATTCCATTTTCATCAAATTTCAACATACAGACTTCCCGGCTACACGCCCGGGCTGCGCACGCATATCGAGGTGAGATTAACGGAGGCTTTCTGGGCCTCAGAACACAGATTTAGCTAGAATTACTTAGGATGACATTTTGGGTCATCACACCTAGGGTCTATGGAAACAGCCTCTCTACTCTAGGATAAGGGTAAGGTGTGCGTACACACTACCCTCCCCAGACCCCACTTGTGGGATTATACTGGGTTGTTGTTGTTGTTGAATATTTAGGATGGACGCCCCAACTTATAAAAATATTCTATCAAAGTCACTTTTATTTCTTTTAGAACAAGAAAGTCACTCAACATAGCTATTCAGTTGATCTTGTCAATAGTTGAATGACTATGTTGTCCTAAAAGAAACAAAAGTGACTTTGATAGTAAATTTTCCATAAATTAGTTGACCATCCAAGAAATTTACTCCTTAAACTCCAAACAATATAAGGATCTTGGATTACACTAATGAAATCGAAAAACATAATGAAAATCAGGGTCTTCTCTGAATTGCAGTATTAGAAACAGAACAATAAAGAAAAGCAGTAGCAGCATTTGTCATCAAACCCTGTACAAGTAACTCAATACGCACCTTAACATTTAAGAAATCAACAACAGTAATAGTAGCACATTTACATAAAACTGAGAACAAGATGAATTACAAAGATTTCAAATCTACTTTAATTCGGAGCGACAATAAGGACATGATCCATTTTTCAGAAGCCATTCAAGAAAACATGTTTCATGGTATATATGGGAACATGATTTTAAGGATAAAACGGTAGAGCCAACTGACAAGTCTTCCCTGCAAATCAAGCACATATCCAAAACATTTGAACCCTCACTTACAAATCTCATCTTTTGCAATCCTAAATTATTTCGCAAAGCATCAAGCTTTTCGAGTCGTGAACCGATAACTCCTTGAGGCCTTTTCCGTGCCTGAATACTGTGGTCTGGTTCAATATTCTTAAGCTTATTCAAGAATTCTATTTGGGGTAGACGAGTGACCTTCAAAATTTCCAAATAGATGGAACTATGAACTTTGTCGTATGGCGAAGCTGGAGAATCTATCATGCCCCTAACAGAGTCCACTATTTTGGAAATCAACATGTCCTTGTTTTCCATATGGTTTTGTGTCTCTCCAATTTAGCTTATCCTCCAAGGAAAAAGGGACATTCATCAGGTAGATAATTTTCGACATAATATCACGAGAAGATTTCATCGTATGGAATCCAAAACGTAGCTCGGTTTTGTGATCTAGTATGTGATTACGAGAAGTAGTAGAAAGTGATGACGAAGGACATGACATTACAACAACCGAAACTTTAAGAGGCAAACCAACCTTGTCAAGAGAGGTTTTGTTGAGATGAAGCGTACACTTCTTTTGTTGTCTAAGCATGTAATTAGTGGATTTTGTCATAAGAAGTTTTGTAAAATTAGATTGATTTTGAAGTAGAAGATGAGTAGTGGTTGATTAATGTATTGGTACGCTCTTTTATATATAACCATAATCCTATAATAGTTTGGATTTTGAATCCGAGAAGAACTAGGAAAATTATGAAAGCGTGTGGCAAAAAAGGCACTAGCTCTATATTGTAAAACCATAGATTTATGATTTTGAGTCCGAGAAGAAATAGGAAAGCGTGGGCCCCACTATTTCGTACGTAACGAAATTGCAATTCTCATTTATTTTTGAGTCCGAGAAGAACTAGGAAAATAATGGACGCTTGGGCTCTACGTAGTTAGTTTCCAAAAAGACACTACAGCCTACGTGACGCCCCCCCTCCCCCACAAAAAACACACACAAACAACAACAGAAAAAACAACCAAAAACCTTAACTAATTTATTACGACTAGTGTGAGTTGCCGGTGCATACGCAGGGCTCAACGTATGAACATAGCAACACCAACACTATGAAAGTTAAGAGAAACAGAGCATTTTTTAAGAATATATTTTAAACACTCGAAAGGGCAATAGTATCCAATATGTATTTATTCAAGGAAGCAACCGTTTATATCTTCATAGTTTCCAGATTTCCTTATTGTATTTGTCTCTTTCTTTGTAGAAATCTTGTTGTATTTCGCCGAGTTCTTAGCTTATAATCTCCACATGACCCAACAGAGAGGGAAAAAGTCCCAGTTGAACCTCACAAACCATGTTGCATTATATTTGTTATGAAAGTTCAAATATGAATATGTAAATTCTTAAATGATAGAAACGATGGAATAAGTGTCTTAAAACTTTTAGCAAATGCAGTCCATATGCTCGTACTCTAAGATACTAATAAAAGATCTGAAAAAGTCATCAGCTACAGAAAATAAAACTCAAAACCTGCCAAAGTAACGTGAGCCAAAATAATAAAGGAAGAGTTACCTCCAATTTCCCTATTTGACAGCCAGCTTCATTTACTGTTAAAAGAGTAGCAGCGGCAAGCTTCCGTAGACGCTGCTTCTTTGAATAGTTACTGCCTATTGTCTTGACTGACATATTTTGGCCAGGCAAAAATCTCTTTTGGGGTTATTTTCAATATTCGCATTGAACTCATGTAGAACATGTGACAACATATGTATCGACCTATTCGGTCGTTTTGAGCTTTAGCGCGTCGTTCAGCGGTTTGAGGCCCTAAGTAGCTTCACTTCATGTATTATGACTTGCATGCGTGGTCGGAATTGAATTTCGGGAAGTTCGGAGTTGATTTTGGAAAGAAAATTCTCATTTCGGGAGCTTTAAGTTGGAAGAATTTGACTAAAGTGTGATTTTTGAGTAAACAACCTCGGAATCGAGATTTGAAGGTTTCAACAGATTCGTATGATAATTTTGAACTTGGGCGTATGTCCGGATTGGGTTTTGGATGACTCAGGAGCGTTTCGACGCCTATTAAGGAAGTTGGCATTCTGGAAGAATTCATAAATTTGGGTTGATGTGTATTTCAATGTTATCGATGTCCGTTTGGGATTTCGATTCTGGGAATAGCTCCGTATAGTGATTTTGGTATTGGGAGCGCGTTCGGAAGTGGAATTGGAGGTGCGTAGGTCATTTGGCGAAAGTTATAAATTTGAAGGTTTTTGAGAAGTTTGACTGGGAGTGAACTTTTTCATATCGGGGTCGGATTTTGATTCTGAAAGTTGGGGTAGGTCCGTAATGTCGAATGTGACCTGTGTGCAAAATTTGACGTCAATCGAACGTGATGATAGGTTTCGGCATCGAATGTAGAAATTGGAATTTCTTAGTTTCATTAGACTCGAATTGGGGTGTGATTCGTGTTTTTAGAGTTGTTTGATGTGATTTGAGGCCTCGACTAAGTCTGTGATATGTTTTGAGACTTTTTGGTATGTTTGGACGGGATCCAGAGGGGCTGGGGTGAGTTTCGGGGTGATTCGGACCATTTCTAGGCCATTATTTCGCGATCGCGTAGAGAAAATATTATGCTGCACTAACCCAACTTTAGAAGCTTATATCTCTCAATCTATAAATAGTTTGAAGATGATCCAAAACTAAAAGTTGTAGACCTTTGTGCCTAGTTTTCAGAAAACTAAACCATTTGGAATTTGGAGTTGTGTACAAAGATTTATAGTTGATACACTACAGTCTGTCCGAGAAGAGCTTGGAAATCGCATTGTGTTGAATAGGGCTGATTTTGGAAGCTTATATCTCGTAATCTATAAAGAATTGGGAGATAAACAAAGAATAAAAGTTGTATCCCTTAGTGTCTAAGTTTCAAGAAGTCAAACCATTTGCAATTTGGAGTTCTGTACAAAACGTTATGACCATTATACTAGAGGTTGTCTGGAAGAGCTGAGCACTTGTTCTTCGCGATCGCGAAGCTTTTACCGCGATCACGAAGGGCAAATTTTGGGCTGAGAAAAGTTGTGCTTCGCGATCGCGGTTCATTTTCCACGATCGCAATGAGTAAATACCTAGGCAGAAACTATATTTCGAGGTTTCGGCCATTTTTAACATATTTGGAGCTATGGAGCTCGGATTGAAGTGATTTTTGAGACGATTTTTACCATATGAATTGGGATAAGTGTTCTATATACGAAAGTAATTATACTTCATGATTATATGGTTATATTCATCATTTATTTCTGATTTAAAAAGAAGAAATCAAGATTTTTGCAAAACTTTTCAAGAACGAATATTTAAGATTTGGAGGTCAAGTTGTTACCGGAATTTGATAAAATTTGTATGTTTGAACTCGTATCGGAATGGGTTGTTGGATTTTGTGAGTTTCATCGGGTTTCTGAACGTGGGCCCCACTGCCAACCTTTCGAGCGGAGTTGAGAATTTTTATAAATTGTTAAATTTCAAGCATTTGAGTATATTTTTAATCAATTTGCACGTTGTTTGACTAATTTCGGATTGAACAGCACCAAGTTGGGGCTTTAAAGAAAATTGTGACTGGTAAGTGGGCTTTAAGACGAGGTAAGTCTCCTTTCTAACCTTGCAAGAGGGAATTAACCCCATAGGTGAAATAAGTAAATATGTGCTTCTATTTGTGGGGACTACGTACGCATGAGGTGACGAGAGTCTGTGCGTAGATACTATTATGCTTATGTTCAGGAAGTCTAGGACCCAAAAGAATGCTTTACTTGTCGTACTTATAATTTTATTGACAATCTAAAAGGCCTAAATCATATCGAACTTGGTAAATAAATTTCTAACGGGCTAAACATCACTTTCTTGACTGTTAATAGAGAAGTTGTCATTTCCTGGGGTAATTGTTTTCCTGATGAAATCTTGGTTGACTGTTTGAATGTCTGTACCTATGTGTACCCGTGTCGCATGTATGATTCGCGAGCGGAGTAATTCTTTTATTTATATTTGACCGTGTCGCATGTATAATTCGCGAGAGGGGTAATAGATGCATCTATGGTTCGCTTCATTCGACCCTCTGGCAGTGCAAAGTTTAAATATTATGTTGGATCGGGTCGTACGACCTCGGCATGATTTGCGCATGACTTGCTTGATTGTTTTTGGAATTATTGATAATTGTTGTGGCCTCATTGGCGCGGGATGTAAATTGTTAAAATATGGAAACAAGTTTAAAAATTTCTATTAACAAAAGAAATGTTTACCTGCTTCATGATTATTGGTTTGCAGTCGCCTTATAAAATCCATGATTTTTCACATTATTGGTATTACATTATTGGACTACTAGTAAGTGTCGAAGTCGACCTCTCGTCACTACTTCTTCGAGGTTAGACTGGGTACGCATTGTTTTCGTACTCATACTACACTTGTTGTGCATTTTTGTTGCACAGGCACATGTATGTCTAGTGGCCTCTTAGGCGCAACGACATAGTTGATACAGATACTTAGGTGAGTTGCATCTCTCGAGATGACTCGCAGCCAGCAGAATCTCCTTCGGAGTATTGTGTTTTCTTTTCTGTCCAATTTGTATTTCGATAGTTATTGTATTACATTTTAAATTTCTAGAATTTGCCCATGCACTTGTGACACCGGGTTCTGGGATGACTATGGGATTATTCAGTATTTAAATTTGCTATAGACATCATTATTTACTCAGTGAAATTCATTATTTATTGTTAAATGCAAGAAAAAGAAATGATTTCAAAAATACTAAAATGAGAATTTGATTAACTTCTTGGTGTGACTTGCCTGACAGTGGTGTCAGGCGCCATCACGACCATTAATGGATTTTGGGTCATGAAAATATGGTATTAGAGCACTAGGTTCCCTTAGGTCTCACGAGTCATGAGCAAGTCTAGTTGAGTCTTGCAGACCGGTACGGAGACGTCTGTACTTATCTTCGAGAGGCTACATGGCTATTAGGAGGACTTCCCCTCTTGATTCCTCATCGTGCATTTTGATTCCTTTAAGGCTTATGCCTTCATTTCCTTCCCATTCAATCTTATGTGACGTGAAGCACTGGTTATAAATCGGGGAAATGAGGGATTGTAATGGTACTACAGATGTGGTGCGGGATGTTTCTCCCTACGTAGTTGATTAATCTATTGTCGTCGCCTTGCGGAAGAATATTCTATCATTTCAGCTCAGTAGATGTACTTCTTAGAGCTTTGAGGTTATGCACAGGTTGTTATGATGCTCATGAGTTGTTATCTCACAGTATTGATGTGATGGTAAGATTCTTGCCTATTTGTCGGGGCAGTGAATGACTTGAGAGGAGGTTTGCTCAGTGCATGATTCAGAGATTCTGTATTTTATTTTCGGCGGAGGAAAAGGCAATCGGACTACAAATGTTCAGGTTTGGGTTGATGAAGAACGAGACTTGGTATTTTCGAGCATGGTATAATCTTCATCAGTGATGCGTTACCATTGTCCTTGTTGAATAAGTTAAGTTCGTCGGTGTTATGGTTTTCTTCAATTCGCCTTTAGGGTAGAGTATTGTGGAGTAGTACCGGGAATGCGGCTGTCAGAAATCGCGGTATGCGGTGGTTCAGGAGTGAATCGGTGTTCCTAGTGTTGATGTCTCGGGAAATATGGTCTTTGGAAAGGTTAAAGTTGGTAGCGATCTATTGGTCCAAGTGCTACAGAGATAGATTTTTATTTAAGGCAACAACTGGGCAGCGAAGGATGTGGGAAGTGTCACGAGACGTTTACCCTATTTCTGCTTCTATTTATGTAATGAATCTACATTGTGTTATACCAGGTTATTTGACTCAGGTCCGGAGTTGTTTCGGAGTGAATTGAGACACTTAGTCTCTTTGGGATAAGCTTAAGTTGGAAAGGTCAATTGGATGTTGACTTATGTGTAAACGGTATAGGATTCGAATTTTGATGATTATGTTAGCTCCGTCGGGTGATTTTGGACTTCAGAGCTCGTCCAGAATGTAATTTGGAGGGCCGTAGTATAATTAGGATTGAATTGGCGGAAGTGGGAAATTTGGCGATTTTGGTCGGCAGTGAAAAATTTGATATCGGGGTCAGAATGGAATTCCAGAAGTTGGAGTAGGTTCGTAGTGTCATTTGTGACGTGTGTGAAAAATTTGAGGTCATTCGAACGTGGTTTGGTAAGTTTCGGTGTCGTTTGTGGAATTTGGAAGTTTAGAAGTTCTTAGGCTTGAATCCGAGGGTAATTTGGTGTTTTGATGTTGTTTTAAGTGATTTGAAGGTTCATCTAAGTTCGTGTGTTTATATATGACTTGTTGGTATGTTTGGTTGGGGTCCCGAGGGCCTCAGGTGTGTTTCGGGTGGTTAACGGATCAAGTTTAAAGTTGGGAGAATTGTTGAAGTTGGTTGTTGCTGGTGTAATCGCACATGCGAGGGTGTGGCCGCAGGTACGACGCTGCAGGTGCGGAGGGTAAGGCGTAGGTGCGAGATTATGTTGGACTGGAGAGAATCGCAGGTGCGAGTGGGTGTGTGCCCTGCGAGCCCCCAGATGCATATAGGTGAAAGCAGAAGCGGAAGTGAGGAGGTCAGGCAATGGCCGCAGGTGCGAGGTCTTTTCCGCACCTACGAGGTCGCAGATGCGGATGTGGAGCGCAAGTGGTAAGTTGGGGTTTTAGTTACTTTCCGCAGGTGTGGAGGATTTTGCGCAAATGCGAAACCGCAGGTGCGGATTTTGGGCCTCATGTGTGAAAGACCTGGCAGAACCTATAAATAGAACACTTCGCGAATTTTGTTCATTTTCCACCATTTTCGGTCGGTTCTTGGACCTTTTTGGGGTTATTTTGAAGGGGATTCAAGGGTTTATCAGTGAGGTAAGTTGCTTGAGCTCTAATACTCCTATCTATGATGTTTTCCCGTTGTCTTATCATCTAATTAGTGGAAATTAGGAGTGAAAATGAGGAGTCAGGGCTTGGGATTTTGGAGCGTTTAATTTGAGGATTTGAGGGACCAAATAATGTCGGATTTTGATAAATTTCGTATGGTTAGACTCGTGAGTGAATGGGATTTCAAGTTTTGTAACTTTTATCGGATTTCGAGATGTGGCGGGGGCCGGGTTTGAGCCGATTTCGATTTTGGGGTATAAATTGGTAGTTTTCTTGTGGATTTTATTCCTTTAGCATATATTGATGGTATTGTACTGGTTGTGAATAGATTTGGAGCATTTGGAGGCCGAATCGAGGGGCAAGAGCATAGCAGAGTAGAGATTTTTTTGATTTGAGGTAAGTAACGGTTGTAAATCTAGTCCTGAGGGTATGAAACCCCAGATTTTTGTGTCATGTGACTAATTGGAGGTGACGCACGTGCTAGGTGACGGGCGTGTGGGCGTGCACCATTGGGGATTTGTAAGTTGGTCCGCCCCGTAGCAACTGTAAAGTTGAATATCCTGTTGAAATTATATGATCCTTAAGTGTTTTTTTTTTTTAAAAAAAAAGAATTACTGTAAATCATGTTGGATGACATGTCTAGGCCTTATGCCAGTATTGTTTGGACCCTAGAGGTATTCTCTTGTTGTCCTTTCACTGTTTTTGATTGAAAATCTATACTCAGTCATTTTTATGCATATTCACATCATAGCTCAGTCTCTGTTATATTATTTGATGCATCATATCAATGTTGTTTGGCTGATTACTTTGATTTCTGAGAGCACGAAAGACTGGAGAGGTTTATGACTGAGTAAGGCCGAAGGCCTAATTTGTGATCATTTATGGGATCGGGCTGCATGTCGCAGCATGTTTTATTGATTCTTCCATGATGGGCATTGATATAGTGCTTGGGCTGAAGGAGCCCCTCCGAAGTCTGTACACACTCTCAGTGAGCCCAGGTACCTACTGAGTGCGAGTGTCGAGTGCCGAGTGCTGAGTAATTGTGAGACATGAGTGATTGTGAGGTTGGAGTGATTGGGAGGACTGAGTGATGTTTTTCCCGAGGGGTTGTATATGGTTTTATAATTTGTGCTCACATCTGCATTGAGCCTTTGTTTGAAAACTTTTGAAAGATATTTTAAATGATTTTATGGAACTTGATTTAAATGAGCTGATTTGACTTAAACTCTGGTATTAAAGCATGTCATATTTTACTGAATTTTTGTGATATGGACTATACTTGCATTTTTTCTCGTCACTGCCTTCAGTCTTTATTTACTGATGTTACTTACTGAGTTGGCGTACTCACGTTACTCCCTACACTTTGTGTGCAGATCCAGGCATTTCTGGACACGGTAGCGACTGTTGATTATTCCAGTCGCGGTTCATCGGATATAGCAAGGTAGTTGTCTGGCGATCGTAGCCCTGCTTTTCTTCCTCCTTATCCTCCCTTAGTTGTATTTGGTTATTTCAGACTATGTTAGTATTGATATTATCATACGATTGTAGTAATTGCTCATGACTAGTGACACCCCGATATCGGGCTTTCTTTTTCGCACTTTTATTTTGAGTTGAACTCCCTTATGAAGGTTTTACTATGAACATCTTGAATTTTTCTTTTGAAACGAATTATCAATGTATTTTTGGTAATGTAACGACTTGCCTAGTACTACGATAGGCTCCATAACGACAGGGTTAGTTTTGGGTCGTGACAACACTAATGACTTTAGGAGATATTAAAATAGTACAAAAATTAGGTATTCACATAAGGGAGACTATTATGCATAATGAAGGTGTGCTCTACATTGAACCTCCACTTAGTAAACATCGATATCTACTCCAGAGTCAGTAGTGGTCTCAGACTTGAACTATGACTGCTTTAGGGAAATAAAGTATCATTGCTTACACATTACGGCCTTGTGCTATCTCGGTTTTCATGAGTGTTTTAAGAACAAGCCCAATTCTCATAGGAAGCGGCCTACTTCCACATTCACATAGGTGAAATCTGTCGAGGGTGCTCCTGTAACTCTAACACCCCACTCATACGAGCTACAGATTTTCATTAAGAGTTAATAAAACTCAACCTCACAAATCATTACAGAATAAATGCACTCACACCATAGGGACGAAAATAATAAATGTAATAGTGCATTTCAACCAAGTCATCATATGATTCGTTCTTCCCATTGAACCTAGTTATAAGATCTCTAGTCCCCAGGTTGGGTTTCCTCATATATGACTTATGAGTTTATAGGCTTCAATCCCATCCCCCTCGATGTACTCTAGACCTTTTCTGTTGTCAAGGCCTTGGTTAGTAGATCTGCAAAATTATCACATAATCAACATCAATTTTACCATTTTTCAAACAACACACATATTGTATTTTCTCCTTATAGGTCTGGATTTACCGTTGTAGTAACGGTTTTGTACTCTACCAACAACAGTGCTATCACAATGAATTAAAATAGGAGGAATTGATTTTTCAAAATATGGAATTTGAAATAATAAATCTCTCAACCAATTCGCTTCCTCACTAGCTGAAGCTAAAAAATTTAGTTCAGACTCCATGGTAGAGTTAGCAATTATTATTTTTTAAATTTCCAACAAATAACACCACCTCTCAAAGATAAAATATTCCAATCTACATCAAAAAAGCCTTTACAACAGGATATTTTTTATAAAATAAGCCATAAGTTTTTGTACCGAGTAAATACCTCATAACTCTTATTATGACATGTCAGTGTTCATTACCTGGCTTGCTTGTAAACCTGCTAAGTACTCCTACTGCGTATGCAATCTCAAAGCAAGTGTAATCAATCACATATTATCAAGATTCCAATTAAGCTAGCATATTCCTTTTGATTTATCACATCATTGTCACTTTGTACAGGAAATAAGTGAACAGTTGAATCAAAAGGGGTCAAAACATGCTTGCAATCAATAAAATTATATTTTTTCAAAATTTTCTCAACATAATGTGACTGGTCAAGGAAAATTCCATCACATGTTCTAGTAATCTTCATTCCAAGAATGAAATTTGCCTCACTCAAATCTTTCATGTTAAAATAGCTACTAGGCATAATTTTAGTTTCTCCAATAACATTCATGGTATAATAAATCATCAATTTAGAGGCAAACAACAACATGTGAATTATTCCAAGATTATCATAAATACACTTATCACACTTCTTGATTTTATCCACTTTCTCTCATGTATGAATACTCAAATTATTCATGCAAGATTTGTTTCTTTTTACCCCCACAATTTTTAGCATTATAAAATTTTCATGAAAAAATATATCACATATTCATGAAAAATATAAGGCAAAAAGCTATACCTTTCCTCCGCCTGAGTAAAGCAAGTAGAAAAAAACTCTACCATCTCTTAAAGAGAGTGAACTTCTACCTTGATATCCGTTATTTTTTAACTGCATAAAAAAGATTTGAATCTCCTTAAAAGTGTTGGTGAAATTACAAGAAATTACAGTTGAAAAATAAGATGAAGAAAAATAAATAAATTTTCTTCAGGCTGAGGCGCGAATATTTTGCTCTCTTTAAAGAGATTCAAGCCCATTGCGGTAGTTTCTTCACCGGTCCAGTAGTAATTCTCTTGACTTGTTCCCTCCAAGATACAACAGCCCGACAACGTCGTATGACTCGAACAAACTATGGACAAGTTGTTGAGTCCAAAGCTCCACCAAGATGAACACCTTCCTTCAACAAAAATAATATTCTTTTGTAGAGAAGAAGTTGGAGACTTAGATTTTCTCCTTCTCTTAACTCTCTCTTTCACAATGCCAACCACACCTTTTTATGCACACCATAACACTTTTCTCATTCTCACTGTCATATTTTTTCCATTTACTACACAAGGAAGAAACACCACTATTTTGTAGGTGTAGAATCTCTTTCATTAAATAAATAATAAGATAGTGGGATAATAAAATTGTAGAACATGGGTTGGTGGTTACAAAATATAATTATTAGTGGGTAATTAGTGGTAGATCATGGCATTAGTGGTTTCATGAGTTACACTAAAATAATGACCACTTTCTTACCAATTTATAACCACTATCTCACAAGAAATAATGCACTTTAATATTAAAATTCACTAACACCAACACATAAATTGGCGTTCACTAGAAATTAAAGGTGTAGTTGAACCTCAATTCGCGGTGCTTGGAGATGGAAACCAAGATTCTTCACATTGATTTGTTTTTTAGCCCTTTATTTGTTGTTTGACAGGGAGAGCACATGAAAGTTATCTTTTTTTTATAAGCAAGGATCTATATTATACTAATAATTAAGATACTACATTGTCACAGAGCCCCCGATGGGGCATTTCTACTTGGCTATTACAATGCATCGAATAGTCAAGAAGGATGTTCTTGTTTCCAAAGGAGGCCAGCATAGTGCATACCTCTTTCCTAATATTTTTAAACACATAAGGAGTAGGAGCAATATCAGTTGCTAAAACGGCGGTTACAAAATGTGAAGGATAATAAAAAGTTTCAAGATCCCTGCCATTTGCCATGCTAAGAGCTTCCTTAGCCAGCTTGTGCGCTAGTTGGTTGGTCTCTTTGAAGTTGTGTTCCACTGTTTGAACCTTCACGTGGTGCATCAATGACCTACATTCATGAACAATATTATTTAGTAGTAAGCACCCATGGTTTAGACATGCAATGACCTCTGTGGAGTCCGTCTCTACATCAACATTGGTAAAGCATTGATCCTTTGCTAGTTTTAGGTCCTTCCTCAAAGCCATCAGTTCAGCATGCAGAGGGGACAGACCAAAAGACAAGCCTTGGAACCCTAGTACCCATATACATTACTATCCCTAAATAGACCACCAAAGACACATCTGTAGTTTGATCACACAAAGGAGCCATCTACATTAAGTTTTATACGGTTACCAGCGGGTCTGATCCAACTAACTGAAACTTGAATATTGTTTTGATGCACAATTTCCTTATCAATTAGAAATTTATATCTAAGTGCTAGCTCATAACAATAATGAAAATGGGCTTTATTTGTTGTGTTGTTAAAAAGGTTATTATTTCTATTTGTCCAGATGCCCCATATCACAAAAGGAAATATGTCATGCCAATCTACATGGCTTCTTCCAATGAAACAGTTAAGGTCGCGCAAGTTAATTAGCTAGTGGTTTGACAGGTTGCAACCATTAATATTGATGCCTAGCTGGGCCCAGAATCCCTTTACTGCTATGCAATGTAGAAAAATGTGGTTGATATCTTCCCTATTTTGTTTGCAAAAGGAACAAATAAGGTCTATGTTGATCCCAATGTGGTTTAAGTACACTCTAGTATGTAGTTTGTTGTGTAGACATTTTCATAAGAGAAACTTCATTTTACTAGGACAATTTTGGTTCCAAATCCAATTAAAGCCTTGAGTAGTGTTGGGGTGGGAATTTAGAAGATTATAGCACGATGTACTGGAGAACTGGCCATTAGAGGTAAGGGACTATGTTGGGATGTCATGGTTAAATTTATTTGGGGTAGTGGCTATAATTTTGTTTATCAAGGGAGGATGGATTTCAAAGAATATTTTTGATAAGTCCCACTGGTTGTTGAGCCACAAGTCCTTAATAGCAAGGAGATTATCCCGATGGCCTAAGGGGCCCTGAATACATTCACGTAAGGTAGGGGTTTGGTGGATCCAACGGTTATCCCAAACATTAAGGGATGACAACCTATGTGGAATCCACGTAATGCCTTTTCTACATATATCCCAACCCTTAACGATGATATTCCATATGAAGGAACCAGTGTTACTATTAATCCTATTCCCATGAATTTCATAGATCACCCTGGCCCAGGGATAGTGGGCATTTGCAAGAAGTCTCCAAGTAAGATTAGCTAAGTTGTTTAGGTTTTTTCTCTTAGCATTGCGGATACCAAATTCACCCTCCTTTTTCTAGCACATGAAAGTTGTCGAAGAGACGGGCATCTGAAAATAAGTGGAATGAGAAGCCGATTGTTTTTAGCGAATTTAAATGACGATTTTATCCTTCATCGTACAGAAAAGCTTTCACTTATTATATAGTTAATTGGCGCTTCTATTTTGGATTAAACATCAAGAATATCTCAATCTTAGTACAAACTTGGTATGATATTTTGTATTTTAATATTCTATATATAGGCTTGACGTTTATCTTACATGTGCTCTGTATATGCTCACATACTCTCGGGTTGTGAAAAGTGCTAGTGAATACTACACATTTTATTGCACCAATTATTCAGTAATAGTATACTTATTTCCTTTATGGAAAATTAGATCTATTGCTACAATGAATCTTAATTAAGTTTTTCTGATGGTTTAAGTATTTATGGCGAAAGAATACGGAAAAAAAAAGGAGGTTAAGAAAAAGAGAGAACAAACGATTTTATTTTTTTTAAAACTGTTTGCTGATATGATACAGAGGAAGCTGGGAAGAAGAAAATATTATATAATATTGTGAGGAATAATTTCTTTTCACGGATAATAAATATTAAGTGGGACCAAGAAGTATTACCTACTTCTTGATAAGCCAATCTGAGATCATAAGATCATTGACAACAGTATATCCTGTCAAACTAAGATACTTAATAAATTTGTTACCACTTGAAATAGCAGCATCAGAATCTCCAGAAAGAAGTAGCCAACCTTGACAATACTCAGCATTATTGGCAGCTATTGAAAATTCAAAACTTGCTACATCATATAACTTATGTTTTTCAACATTAACCAAAGCACTCTTGTATAAACCTATTATTTGACCATACAAGTTGAGACATTCACCAAGAGCTGACTTTGATTCCACTCCTCTAATATTTCCTTTAAGCTTTTCTCCTATGTATACTTGTGTTCTTGTAGCGTTTATTAGTCCTGTCTCGATGATTGATAGTGTTAGTTGCAGCAGATCTTCTGCTGATATGATCAAAGGACTTGATTTCAAAACGTCTAAACAGAAGGAAGAATTCCAATCTGTTGAACCCCAAGCACAAGCCTTGTCGAGCAATTTTGGAGAATCTGGCTCTGATGTAGCACAGAAAAATGCTAAAAGAAATATTGCAAGAATCGAAATATTGATTGATGAAAACATTCTTGCTATGAAGATATATTGCAAAAAATTAGAGGGAGAAAGTGGAAGGGTATGAATTGTATCTGTGATATTATGGGGTCGGGGGTTGTCTCAATGATTAAATAATTGTTTGGTATAGCTCATTTATTATGAGTAATAGATAAGTTCATAATTTAATCGTGTCTAATTGCAAATAAGGTAAAGAATTTATTTGTATGGATTCAACCATAGAAAGATCACTGTATTTGGATGGATCAATGGATTTGGATCATTTACATTCCTGCTAATGCATTATGTAACAAAAGATACACACTCCCTTTCTCCTTCCCAAATATTGTAATAATGGGTTTCAATTGAACAGAATAAGCAGCAAAGCCAAAACAGGGAATTTCCTTGTCATTCAAAAAATTACACACACGCCTATTCACTAATTTTCCCAAAAGAATATTTATACCAGTCTAGTATCCAGTGGTGAATGAGAGAATGTGAAAAGGAGATAATGTATTACAGAGTTAACCTACAGGAGGAGTAAGTTACAACTGCAGCCCAATGATATATCCATTGTCGTCAACTGTACAACATCATTAAATCATTGATTAGGGGTCCCTCGAAGCAGTGTGGCTCCTGCTCTCGGGGACGTTGGTTTTCGTGCCAAGGACCTCTGACGCGATTTCCCAGCTCCCACTTCTCCTTCCCCAGCTCGAGTGACGTGTGTCTGATTGCACGTTGGGAGCTCGCCTATCTGACCCATGAATTGAATCAGCCTCAGATGAATTATGATAGGGCACATCACTCCCTCGGCTACGTATATCTGCTTCAATATCTTCAATATTATGACGTTGTGAGATCTTTAGAAGGTCTCCACCAATATCAAGATCATCTTCTACCTTCACTCGTTGATCCTCACCCATCTCAACTTCAGCTTCCCTGGTAGTAGGCAAAGGTGGCCGTGGTTCTTCCTCTTGTACATAAGCTCGGAAGTTGCTCCGTGACGGTTTTACTTTTGTGCAAAATACTTCCATGAAGTTGTTCAAACAACCAAGGTCATAGACATTGATCCTGTTTTCTGCTCTATACCGGAAATTCTCATAGGTCGTCTGAGAAAGGCAAGGTTAAACACTAGTGAGAATGCAAAGACTGCTGCATATCGCAAGAAGAAAACTTCTTGTTGACATGATAGTAAAGCGGATCTCCCAGACAGACACCTTGTCAAAAAGCTATTTACTTTAAATAACTACATAGACAATACTTGCCTAATGCATGAATACCAAACCAATATGGTTAGCTGTTTTGAATGAATACAAGGGAAGAAAAGCAAGCGCATTTTAGAAGATAACAATATTGCTTACTGTTTCTCTCCATTCTTTCCTTTCTTTCCTAAATCAGGTCAGCCCAAAACCTTCACAAGAACTAACTGCAACTATTTAGACATAAATGCAAAGGAACAACTTGAAATGAAAAGGAAGACGCAAAACACCAACCTGACCCTATCCTCGTGCAACAGTACATTTTAAAATACAAAAGCAATTATGGGAACAGAGAAAGTAGTATATTAGGCTCCTCATCTTTTATTTGCTTGACAAGGTCAGTAAAAAGGAATCAAAAGCTTCCAATCATACTCTGCTCAGAAAACAAAGCAGCATATTCATGGGCCCAACAAAGGTATAAAAGCAGCAGGAAGGCAAAATCACAAGAAGCATGGCCTACAGAATGCACCACGTATGAGGGGTCATGCCCTATCTTCAAGCACATTTAGCATCAAATTTCTCTTAACCTCTACAACAAAATTGAACTTTAGAACCAAATGTCCTATCATGAATACAAGATAAAGCAACTGACCTGATTGGTACTTATTAGATACAAGTGAAAGCCGGTGAGTCCACCAACAAACCACAGGGAAATAAAACAATACGCCATTAGAATGACAGATGCTGGCGACTCTTTCATTGCCTTCCAGACTGTGCCTTGATCATTATCCATTAGCACCTTGATGTACAGAGCACATATTGCAAACACATAGATGCACAGCAGCATAGCAGAAGAGACAAAGCAGAAGAAGAAACGGTAGTTGCGCTGCACGATAAAATGAGAGCTGTCAAGAGTAACCCAATAAAATTGAGGAAATTTCATAGAACCAATTTAGATAGTACAATACCCTACCAATCCAATGCACTGGCCCACCCATGGGCAGTGATGATCAAATCGCTCCACACAATTGTTACAGATGGAACAGTGCGAACAACGTGGAGGGCGATATAACATGCAGGTATCACAGTATTTCACTCTCACTGGCATCCCATTAACAGTTACTTCTTTTGTTCGGGGAAATTGAAGGCTAGGCGTTTGTCTTCCACCAATCTCTACTGATGCAGAAGTGTCATAACGGAATTCTTCCTCTGGCGGATGAGAATTACGTGGAACAATACCTGGATCTCTAGCTGATGTAAGAAGAAGCAGCACCAATACCTGCCAAAACCAATTCAGAGATCCTCTAAGCCACAGCTTGTGAGCTGATTCATTTCTCCTCTACACTATTTCGGACGATCAAAAAGTGATACCCATATAGAGAGGTGATAACAGTCCATAGTTCGACATATAAAGAAGCAAATAGAACAAATTATCAGGCAACTATTTTCAGAAGTACTACCTTCAGCTAAATCTTTCCAAAAAAATAAAGATAAAACAAGTAACTTCAATCAAATTTAAAAGTTTCACTAACAAAAGCTGAGAGCTGACAAAACATATCCATATGTGCACAACATTTTTGCATGTTCAGTAGTGTCTAACTAGTAAAATAGTGCAACTACCAACAGTCCAAACTAAGATGAAAATTAAGATTATCCAATTATTTGCCATCTATAATATCAGATATTAAAAGCATTCGTTATTTGCCTCCTCCTTCTTCGGTAATCAAGTCTGAAGAACATGAGTAAACAGAAAAAGAGCGGAAAGTGGAAACAATGTATCCAAATGAGCAGGGAAAATAGAAATTCCATGATCACCAAGTACCATGAAATTTAACCAGCAATTTTACTGCTCTTGGCACCACAGTTTATATCCCCACCCACCAAAAACTCAACCTGAAAACATAATAGCAAAACCTAATTATGTAACTGTTATATTTATGTGTACAACAACATATTCCCACATGCGGGGTTTGGGAAGGGTAGTGTGTACGCAGACCTTACATCTACCTAGTGCAGGTAGAGAGGTTGTTTCCAATATACCCTCGGCTCAGAAAAGTAGGGAGGAGGGGAAGAGGGAAAAGAATAAGAAGATTATATTTATGTGTAAAAATGAAAAAATCAAAGCTAACAAATAATCAGGAGAATGAAAAGGAAAACTGCACATACAAAGGGACAAACAAATCCTAGACACAAATGCTAACGTATCCATGAACAAAATGAAATGCAGCAAATAGCCCGTAGCTAAAAACCACAAGAATTCAAAGTAAAACAAACTTGTCGCATTATTTTAACCATATTGGTGACAGAAGGAACATGCAATTATTCTCAAGAGTCAAGTAAGGGGTTAATGAACTTACATGGATAGTGAAAATAATTGCTACTGCCAAAATAGCATATCCTGCATTGTACGATGAAAACTCATGGCGCAGATGCCTTGCGACAAAAACACAGAAAACAGTGACGGGTACTATGATAAGCAATAAGGTTATAAGCAATGACTTTGCATCTGGCCCAAAAATCAACCTGCCACCTAGAAAAAAATACTGCAGAAGAAAGGAAATGAGTAAAAAACAAAGAAGATAAATCAGAAGTAAAAAGTATAGCATGGCATGCTACTGCTGATTTGTTATAGCAACAGATGAATAATTACGCTGTTGTTGCTGCAAAATGAAAATATTGAAAAAGGACTTATCTTTTCTGTCCTTCGATTCACGAGAATAGTTGGAAGATCAAGAGACAATTTCAAGGGGAAGAAACAAAGAATTTCTCTTCATCGCAATCATCAATGCAAGTGAAAAAATTTATATTGGTATTGTCAACTATGTTGCTCGGACTCTCCAAACATATCGCCGGGTGCATGTCGAATTCTCCAAAAGCAGTGTACTTTTGGAGAATCCGACACGGGTGCGGCAGTATTTTGGAGAGTCCGCGCAATGTAGACTGTCAATGTTCTGTTGGCAATCTTCTCCACTCTCTTCTCTCTTTTCAAGACCCCTCCTCTTTGTTTAGAACAATCTAGATGTGGCTATGATCATGATTTCATACTCAATGATGTTAGAGTTAAACATATATTATCTAAAGACAGAGAGACCTCAAATTGAATGGCCAAGAGGATTGTACTGGGGGAAAAAAGCCAATACAAGGGGACTTTATGTCCCCAGAAGTCAATGGCCCAGTGTACAAGGGCCCCTGTACAAAGAAGCTATATACGAGGAAAACAGCCTTATCAACTAAATCCATACTTCATAACAGTGATTTTTATAGAGGCTTCCCCTTTTTAAGAGGGGCTTCCGCTGCTTTCTACAAGGAATCCTCCCTACTTTTGCAATGTCCAGTACTAGTTGAGCGCTTGGATTTTAACACGACCAATACTTGCTTATCAAAATAAGCCAAAAAAAAAATAATGAGCCAATGGCCCGTGGTGAGCCGATAGTGATATTAAACACTCTACTTTCAAATTTTTTTTTTTTTTTGATAAGTAGACTTGAAGTTAGTTTTACGAATAAAAAATCTTCAGTATTCGAATTTCAAGTGCTACTATGCCTAATCAACTCTTTCAAGAGTGCCAGAAAGGTAGATAACTACCTTTTACTTTTTTTAATCACAAACGTTTACCGAGCAAAGTGCACATTAGAGGAACCTTTAGAAGATTGTCGGTGTATTAGGGCACATATACCACGTTGAAATCACCTTCGGTTAACAGGAGCAAGTGTTAAACAATTCTAATTCAATGAAACTCCGCCAGGTAAGGGCACTCACAACCAGAACACAGTTTATCATGAAGAGGGAAAAATCCACACTAGGCTGACTAAATGAATAATTTATTAGTAATTCCCTCAGAGTAACACCTAACTATCTTCCTAATCTCTCTATCATTGCTAGTAACTATCTAATCAGTTTACTAACTCTACATCTCCACGGATCTTTTTCTCCTATTTATTGTTTTTTATTTCTCTCTTATTCTGGGAGGATAAGTAAACTACCATTAAAGCATACAATGAAGATGCAACACCCTACTGTGATACAGATTTCGTGATCTTGTAAACATCAACCTGTCTTCCCCATTTCCAGATCATCTTAAGCTGTATCAACGCCTTCCTTTTCTTTTTCCTTTTGTTTCTTAGGTGGAAGTGTATTATCTATTCTTTAAATTTGATACTTCGATCGTAAATCTCTTAAACTATCTTAGCTCAATAACTTTGATTGTTATCAGCAATACCTTATTTGTACAATAAAATAGATATATAGAAAATAATTGAATATGTAGAGCAATTTGTCAAACAAAAGGGCTCCAAACTGTCCACTATAACCAACCCCATTAGAAGTGCTGAAGTCTACTACGACTAACAACAGAGATGACAACCAATTAAAGGAAATGTTTAAGGGAAAGAACAGTTGTCTAACGTAAAGTCCCTCCAGGACTCAGCATCTTTACCTACATCTTCAAAGCAGCATATAGACTGCCAGGATATTCTTCCTTTTTCTTTCTGCTTTTTTTTCCTTTTTCAACTTTGTTGGAGGGGAGTGGGGGAAGGATGTGGGCGGAGTGGAAGTACTCAATACTTGGGCAAAATATCAACAGCGTCATAAATTCAAATCACTACATTTGTTAGTCCCTCTATAGAGGCTTCATTTTAAAAAATCCAGCCCTTCATATCTGCTACAATCCTTAAGATTTAACAACACCATCTCAATCCTAAAATGAATAAGTACACAAGCTATGCACTCAAACTCAGTGAATAAACTTCCCTTGAAAAAAAATTAGTCTTCTAATACTATTATATCCCTATATATTCGATAAAAAACCAAGAGATCCTCACTGATACCTAGAGCACTTCATATACTTTTGAAAAGATACTATGTTTTGATCCATATTTCCCCAAAAAAGAAAATTAGTACAATGTGCTTCATCTCTTTTTCAACAAACCGAGAAAATCTGAAAAATCCCAGGTAATAAGAAGTTGTAAAAGCAACCTTTCTTCATGGTGCTTAATGAAATTTGTCAGCTATTAGCACAAAGGTAACTAGAGCTAGTTGGGGGCCCTTCAATCATCGAAGTTTGCTATTTTTGTCTTTTCGAGTGGCCAGTGTATAAACTAAAAAAAATTGTTCATTGATAATCGAGAAATTCTTGAGGACCAGTGGCACACGATTCGAAATTTGGTGGACAATTGGCCAGCACCCCTACCCTTCTCTACTTAGATACCAGGCTTTTCTCTACGGCAAGGTTCGAACCTGTGACATGTACCTAACCACACATCAAGGGCTGCAATTTTACCACCAGGCCAAAGCCCTAGAGGCTGTAGATTAAGAATTTATTACTTACAACTTGGAAAATATATATTTTTTAAGAAATAAAATTTGCCTCATATAATAAACTAGCGTGCTTCTGGTTTTTTTAATCTCTGCCATCTTCTTTACAGATTTGACCCTACTCCTCTGTCTAGTATTTCATCATTTGCTGCCTATTCCTGAAAATTTTAGGTACTTGAATCACATGAGCAATTGCTTAGAAATTATATACAGCCCTCTTTCCGCTCCAGATTCAAAAAAGGTTCTAGAATCAAATCCATATGGGAAGACGGTAAAAAAAGTAAAAACTTCTCAACAGAAAAGGTGACAACTCCAACAAGATGATAACATTATTATTCACCCGAGAAGTTAATAACCACGTGAACCATAGGAAAGAGTTCAAATTCTTAAAAAGGTTGTGCTTTCTGATCTAGGACCAAAGGCAGCTCAGTATCCAACAAGATGAGAGGAATATGGGCACTTTGGTTTGCTCATCTAATCAAAATTTGCTTATGAGAGAGTCCAAAGTGGAAAAAAAATAGTTGTAACGGCCACAAACCAACTTATAAGAAAATGTTAATTAACCAAACTACCAAATAAGTGAGTTTGAGAATTTAGTAGGAAAAGGAGCCAATACATGCTTCGAACTTTATCCAAAAAACAGTAAGGTTACTTGATAGATCAAATATCATACACCCACTAGCCCGTAACTCAATTTATTTTAATGTATATTAACACCTGAAAGGTCAAAAGAATATGCTAACAGTATCCTCATTGACGTAGCAGCTGACTCATTGAAATGAGGTATCAGCTACACAGTTATCTCAGTATAGGATATCTCAGCTGACGCATTGGGCCTGACTAAATATGGATTCGAGCCTGGAAGTCCCACATTGGGGGTACAGTTGTTTAACAAAGGCGAATCCATTTCCAGGGCTCGAAACCAAGACCTCTGGTTAAGGATGAAGGAGTAGTTACCACTCCCTACCCAGAGCTCGAAAGTTCGCATATGTAAGTTATATCTAAACCTCAAACTAGAGTTTCAACAATGTATTTCAGATTTTTATGAATGTAAGGAACTAGTAGACACTAGTCAGGACAACATCCCGAGAATTCCAAAACACAAAGAACGCTGAGGAATAACATTCTTTACAGTTCAGATCAAAACAAGACATTTCACAAGGCCATTAGAATAACTTAAAGCTGAATAAAGCAATAAAAATTGAATCTTTATGCACAAATTAGCAAAGTAACCATTACAGACAAAACAATATACAGTAACAAAAGTATTCTCCATAACCCACTGCACCAAACAATACACAACTAAAAGTTCAAACAAAACCCAGGAAAAAATTAAAGCATAACCACATAAAAAAACACCCACAAAAAAGAGAAGCAAAATTTCTAATAATCAAAAGAAACAAGAAAAAAAAAACTCACATTGCTTCCTTTCCAGACTTGGTACACGCGCTTTGCCATGTGGCACGCCTCAACCCCCACGTGCTACGGCCTCTCCTGAAACCTTAAGCTGGAACAGAGTCAAACACTTGAAACTTGAGATTGTCCATTATATGGTAAGCCAAATGCTCAAAAAAATTGAATTCCTTAAAGGGTTTTTCTGGGATTTAAATTTGGAATATGGGAAAGAAGAGAATTTGGGGGTTGGGGTGGGATGGAGTTACGGGGGTATGGGGTATAAGGACGGAAGAAGGTGGTGGTGGTGGTGGCGATTTTGGAGTTTTTCGTAAAAAGTCTCTTTTTTATGTTTCTGAAAGTGTGTTGTTTTTCTAATTGGAATGTTTTGGGAAAGAAAGGTTAAACGCTTTTTAAACTTTACAACTTATTTTTAAATTGGAATGTTTTAATTTAATGCATTTAACTTTTCTCTCTCTTAGGTCACTATTTTGAGCAGTGACAAGATTTTCTGATAGTTTTTTACTGTCATTTTTAGTCATTGGATTTGTTAGGGTGTGTAGGGATATTCGAAACAGTCTAAAGGATTGAACCGTACCGCACCAAATTGGTTTTTAGGTTTCTTTTTAGGAAATTATAAATTTATAATCGTATTAATAATTAAGATAAATTTTTTAGTTTTTAAAAATTGATCGAAAAAATATCGAACTGTACCGAATAAATTTTATATGTGAAAAATATATTTATCTAGTAAGTTTAAAAATAATAATACATTAAAAAAAATTGATCCTTAGAATTATGAAAACTATTACAAGCCAACAAGTAATAAAACTCAAAATGTAATTCCTAAAAAACCTATTATGCTACATTTACTTAAACTAAGTTATTTCAAGTATCTTTATTAGCAAGACACAAAGTATTTTAGTGATAATGAGTAGCAAATCACAATATATTGAATATGTTTCCTTTCATATAATTTAGATTTATCTTTTTAAATATTTAATCTTCTATGGACTTTATTCTTGAGTCTCAACTTGGTTAATATCTTTCCACTCGTGTGATTTATATTTTCCTTGCCTTTGCTTGGTTTCTTTTGCGTTGTTGTAGAATAGTTGATGGATGTATACTCTAGCCATCTTTTATTTTTTTTAATTCATCACCCTTTAAACAGTAAAAATGTCTAGAGAGTTTTGCTAAGTCCTGTAAAAGAAAGTATATTATTGCATTCTACTTCTACTGGTGAATTTTATATGATATTTAAAAAATATCGAAAATTAACTGAATCGTACCGATACTGAAGAGAAATCATAATTGGAACGGTTTCAAAAAGCCTAATTTTGATTATACATAATAAAATAATCGAAAATTGATATGGTACCAATTTTATAAAATAGCCGATTGAAGAGAACTATTATCACCCAGGATTTGTTTAAGATTTTGAACAGCCTAGCTGTAGCCTGTATGTTTTCTTTTCGTCATATTGAAAATGCTTATTAAAAAAAACATATTAACATTATAAAATAAATAATAAAAGAAATAGTAGTCAAATATAAATGTATGGCAGAGGAGGGAGAGCAATAGCAAGGAATATTCATGGCAAATAGACTAACAAAAGGCATCCATATGAATGGGATTTTACCATGGCATCATGTTATTTACACCAAATTGATTTGGGGGCAAATTATTTATAAAAAAAAACTTTGACCTCTTTTGATTATTTTTATTTGTTTTTGTGTTACTATTCAAAATATTTTTTGTAACGACATGATTTGTCGTTTTGAGAATAATGTTCCGTTCAGCGACTTAAGGTCCCGAGCAACTTCGTAATATGTATTATAACTTGCGTGTTCGTTCGAGTTTGGTTTTGGAAGGTTCGAAATTAAATTGGAAGAACAATCCTTATTTTTGAAGCTTAAATGGAAAAAGTTGACCGGAGTTTGACTTTTTAGCAAACGACTATGGAATGAGATTTTGATGATGTCAATAGCTTTGTATGGTGATTTCTGACTTAGGCGTATGTCCGGATTTGGATTTGGAAGTCCGTAGGATAATTTGACGCATTTTGGCGAAAGTTGGAAAATGGAAGATTTTTAGAAAGTTTGACCGGAAATTGACTTTATTGATATCGGGATCGAAATTGATTCCGAAAATTGAAAAAGATCCATTATATCATTTAAGACTCGTGTGCAAAATTTGGTGTCATTCCGGATTGATTTGATATGTTTTAGCATTGAATGTAGAATTTGGAATTCGTTAGTTTTCATTAAACTTGAATTGGGGTGTGATTCGTGTTTTAGTGTTGTTTAATATAATTTGAGGCATCGACTAAGTTCGTGTCACGTTATGGAACTTGTTAGTATACTAGGTTGGGGGTCCCATGGGGGTCAGATGAGTTTTGGAAGAGTTTTTGGAAGAGTTTGACGTTTTGAGCATAAGCATGTAATGATCCAAAGGTCCATTTTTAGTTCTAGAGATCGAAATTCGATTTTGAGACTACGGGGAGCTTGATAATGAATTATAGGACTGATCTGGAATGTTTGGTCTAATTTCGTCAAGTTGCAATTGGGCTTTTAGCGCGAAACATGAGTTAATTATTTAACGAGCGAAATTGGCATCGCATTGAGAAAATGAGCTCTGAATTGAGTTTCGATTGAACGACTAGATTCGTATTATTATTTGTGACTCATATGAACAAGAATCGTCGAATCCCGAGTTCGTATGATGGAGTTAGAGCCTTTTAGTAAAAACAATATTGTTGGTGCAAGCAAGTTCTTGTGTGGACTTTTAGTGATGAGAAATGGGCTTTTATCGAGTATTTTCGTCTTTTAGCTCATTTCAACATTTTTGGAGCTAGGGATCTTGGATTTAGGTTATTTTGAGAGAATTTTCACCAAATGGATTGGGATATGTGTTTCCTACTCGATTTTCATTATATTTCATGATTATTTTCATCTTTCATTAGTGAATCAATTGGAAGAAAACAGGATTTTTGCAAAATCTTTCAATTGGAGGTCGAGTTGTTATCGGACAACAACAACAACCCAGTAAAATCCCACCAATGGGGTTTGAGGAGGGTAGAGTGTACGCGGACCTTACCCCTACCCCGGAGGGAGTAGAGAGGCTGTTTTCGGGATACCCTCGGCTCAGAGACAATAGATCTGTGACACAAATCGCGAAAAATAATATCAGCAACGTGAGAGACAACAAATAAATGGAAATGCAGTACCATAAGTATTACGCAAAAGTGTAAACACAACATAAATCGCTACCAGTGTTAGAAAAAATACTATCATACTCATCGGTACAAAAAGGAAAACCGGGACACAGAGGAAAATCGCTCGAATACCCGTTAACCTACAACCCTGATGCTCGACCTCCACACCTTCCTATCAAGAGTCATGTCCTCGGAAATCTGGAGTCGCGCCATGTCCTGTCTGATCACCTCGACTCAATACTTCTTAAGCCGCCCTCTACCTCTTCTCGTACCTACCAAAGCCAGCATCTCACACCTCCTAACCGGGGCATCTAGGCTTCTCCTCTGCACGTGTCCGAACCATCTAAGTCGCGCTTCCCGCATCTTGTCGTCCACCGGAGCCATGCCCACCCTCTCCCGAATACCTTCATTCCTAATTTTATCCAGCCTACTGTGCCCACACCTCCACCTCAACATCCTTATTTCTGCAACTTTCATCTTCTGGATATATGACTTCTTGACTGGCCAACACCCAGCCTCATACAACATGGGCGGTCTAACCACCCTTCCATAGAACTTACCTTTGAGTTTCGGTGGTACATTCTTAATTTTCTCAAATTTCGAGTTGTTATCGGAATTTGATAAAATTAGTATGGTTGAACTCGTATCGAAATGGGTGTTCATATTTCATAAAAAATTATCGGGTTCCGAGAGGCGAGCCCTGTGTTGACTTTTGATTTGACTTTTTGAATATGAAATTTTAAGTCGATGTTATATCATCCAAAATTATTTCTGATGAATTTTAATGAAGTTATACAATTAATTTGAATAGATTTGAGTTTTCCAGAGGTCAATTCAAGAAAGAAGGCAATTTTGGAATATCGACCTAACTTCAAAAAGGTAAGTATCCTGCTTAACCTTGTGTGGAGGAATTTTCCCTTAGGCATTGAGTCTTATGTGGAAATTGTGTGATTAAAAACTATTTACGCGAAGTGATGAGTACGTACTTGGTTTATATGTGCAAGTTGTAATATTTGAGCACTTGGGGTGCAAATTGTGAAATATTGTGATATTTGAGCACTTGTAGTGTTCCTGTTGGTGCATATTTACTTTTGGACTACGAGGCGGTACCTCGGGAGATCCCCTGTCTTGCATATTTACTTTTGGGACTACGATGCGGTACCTGGGGAGATTCCTTGTTGAGCATTTATTTTTGGTACTACGAGAGATCACATGTTGAGCATTTACTTTTGGAACTATGAGGCGGTACCTCGGGATATTCCCTGTTGAGCATTTACTTTTGGGACTACGAGACGGTATATCGGGAGTTCCCTTTGTTGATATTTTTCTATGGCTGCACTTGCCCTTGGTTATTTTGTTTTCCCGTGATATGCAAATTCTTGTCTTCTTCCGTGATGTACCAGTTGACTTTATTATTATGTGTTTTGTGCTCCTTGTTGTATTGTGTTGGCTTTGGCTTTTTAGTACAAGACTCTGAAGATTTATATCTCTGGTTTTTACTGATTTTCGATGACTAAGTTGTTTTAAATAAAAGAAGTTATTATTATATTTTATATTAATAAGGTTTACAATGTGATGATTCAATTTAAGTGCAATGTCATTTTCTTCACTCAAACTATTTCTAAAGTAAATTGATCGTGCAGATCTTAATATATTGATATTTTTGGCACGTGAGTTGTCCGTGTAGTTTGTGTTAGAAAGGGCACGAGGTGTCGTGGAAATATGAAAGAGGGTTGAGACCCGTATTATTTATGATTATAAATAAGGTGTCACAAGTTGACTTTTATTTGAAAGAATTATATTCGAAATATTGTTTGAAAGGAATATATTCGAAAGGTATTTATTTGAAAGATATTTATTTAAAGGAAGTATATTCGAAATATATTTTATTGAAAAGGATTATATTCTAAAGATTTTTATTTGAAAAACTTATGTGAAAGATGTATATTTTGTAGGACTTGATTATTTGGTTGTACTTGTGTTCATTATTGTTTGAGCAATATTTATGGTGTTCTTGCTGCCTTGTTGTTTATATCACTCGCTGATTATTGGTGTTATCATTGCTATTAGTTTCCTATTATTTTTATATGCTACATTGCACAGGTTATTAGACTAGTGTGTGTCTTGACTGTACCTCGTCACTACTCCACCGAGATTAGTATTGATACTTATTGGGTACCGACTGTGGTGTGCTCATACTATACTTCTGCACATTTTTGTGCATGCGATGACCCAAGGGATTATTTTATGAATTAAAACTCTGTTCTAGACCTATTAGTCATAAAAAGACTCATTTTAGATACCTTGATTTGCGTGCGCAGACCGGGCGTGAAACCGGAAAGCTTTTATGTGAAAATATGAGAAATAGTAATTTCTAGAGTTAAAATTTGATTATAGTTGACTTTGGTCAACATTTTGAGTAAACAGATCCGGATCTGTGTTCCGACGATCCCGGAAGGTCCGCAGTAAAATATGGGATTTGGGCGTATGTCCGGAATCGAATTCCGAAGTCTCAAGCCTTAGAAATCAATTTTTGAAAGAAATTATTTTGCTGAATTATTAATTAAATAAAGAAAAGAATTAATATTTGAAACCATTGGTATCGAACCCGTATTTTGGTTTCGGAGCCCGGTACATATTTGTTATAGTATTTGAATACTATCTGTAAAATTTGGTGAGAATCGGAGTTTATTTGACGTGATTCGGACGTTCGGTTGAGAAATAGTGAACTTTAAGTGTTCTTGAGAAAAATGATGAGTTTTGGTTTAGAGCCCCGAGGGCTCGGGTGAGTTTCGGATATGCCACAGGGTGTTTTACACTTAAGAAACTTGTTGTTTTTGTTGTTCCTGGTGCACGACACTTTTGTTCTTCGTGTTCGCATTACCTCCCTCGCGAACGCGTAGTGTAAATTACTGGGGTTATTATTTTGTTCTATGCGAACCCAAGCTGGGCCTAACACCACACTTGGGGGAGGGGAACCCAAATGCACTATGCGAACGCGGCCTCTTGGTCGCTGTCACGACCCAAATTCACAACCTTAGGGATCGTGATGGCGCCTAACACCACACTTGATAGGCAAGCCAATGTTAGAATTCGATTAACTATTTTCTTTAATTAACCATTTAAACATGACAAAACAATTTTCAAATAAACTAAATCTAATGACTTTGAACGATTAATTCCAAATGTAAACGAATAAATAATCAAATAAAGCGAGCCACGATCTAATTATATAAATAACTCAAAACTACCCCAGGGTTTGGTGTCAGTATTCATGAACTACGAAAGAATACTACAAATACTGGGCTGAAAGAAATAGAGTAACTGTTTTGAATATAATAAAACAATATTCATAAAAATAGGAGAAGAATCTCAGGATCTGCGAACGCCAGCAGATATACCTCGTATCTCCAGAAAAGCGGATAACTGCTACTAAAAATCTTTACTGCTGGCTGGTACCTATATCTGCACAAAAGAGTGCAGAGTGTAGTATCAGTACAACCGACACCATGTACTGAGTAAGTGTCAAGCCTAACATCGACGAAGTAGTGACGAGGCTACGACGGTGCATTAACAATATAATCGGTGACAATATTAAATGACAAAGCAAGAAGGAAGTCTAAAACAAGTGAATGATAATAATAACTGCAACAACAATTAAATTAACTCGACACCTTTTCCAGGTCTCACCCATAATCAATTCTTAAATAAGTTTCCAAAATTTCCAAATTTCACTTTAAAATAACCGTATGAGCATAATATGAGAAACGGTAGAGTAAAATAGTAAAAAAATTCAAATCTTTGTGCTTAACATGAGTAAAACATAAATGTCCACCCTTATCACAGTCAATTTTCTACCCTTATCACAATCAAATTTCGCCCTCTTATCACAGCCCCCTTATCAAAGCCCCCTTATCACAATCAATTTTTGTTTATTCATCAAAAGCTTTCACAGTTCAGGCCAAGCCTTTCACAACACTTTTATTTCAACAATTGCAAATAGAAAACCGTACTCCTCAAGACTCATCATTTTTATCACCAAAAAATTGAAACCAACAAGCACATAATTATATACATCTCGTAAAAATAATGTCAAACTGCACCACCCTTATGTATCACAAGGAAACCAAACAAACCACCGATACTCTTCCAAAATAACCACAACAACTTTCAACAACAAAATAATAAGGCCAAGTAGCCATAGAAACAATAATGGACATAGAACAGTCAAGACCAGAATCAATTAAGTTGGAACCAGAACATGGATCATGTTTAACAGATAATTTGGTGGTGCATAGATACTTGTCGCCTCACCTATACACCACACACATGCAATTCACATAGCAAATAAGTGGGGATTCCTATTCCCTAAAGTCAAGGTTAAACCAAGCACTTACCTCAATTTCGCAGGCCACTCACTGCTCAATTACAACTTTTCCTTTAGAATCTTGCTCTAACTTGCTTGAATCTAATCATAATTAACTAAATATTATTAATTAAGGCTAAATGAACTAACTTTATTGAAAATTATAATTTTTTCTAAGTTTTCTCAAAAAAAGTGAAAACCCGACCCCGGGCCCGCTTGGTCTAAACTCGGGGTTCAGACCAAATTACGTTTACCCATTCACCCACGAACCCAAATATACAATTAGTTTCTAAATCCGGCCTCAATTCGAGGTAAAGATTCGATTTTTACAAAATTCCCTAATTCTACCCAAACCCTCAATTTTTAACATGAAAATTCTTAGTTTTTGATTTAAAAGTGATGAAAAACAACGAGTAATTGAAAGAGTAAATTTTAGAATTGATTACCTATGACTTAGGAATGATATTTGGTGAATAAATTCGTTCCTAGGGCTGTGGTGTTCGAAAATTTGAAGAAGAAGAAGTTTGTCCGTTTTATATATATTTTTATGTCAGCTATTCTGCCTCGTTTATCGTATCAAACGATCCCGAAACTCTATTTTTATGTCTCCAATGGATTACTTGTGAAATTCTAGTCAAGTTAGACTTTTGAATCACTCAATTTGACCTTAAAATGAAGGAGATATGTAGGTTTTAATATTTGCAAATAGTGCAGATTTTTAATACGTCGTCAGTGGCAATTTCGTAATTAACTTAATAAAACTGGCAACTTTAGTAAAATGACCATAAAATTCTCATACGATGTCCAAATTCGATGATTCTTTTTGTTACAGGTCCGTAATTACGATACGGATCCAATACTTCATTCAAAACAGAAATCGGAGCTCATTTGTTCAATATGATATCATTTATGCTTGAAGAAACGACTGTCGAAGCATAAGAAAGAACGAGCGCAACACAATCCAAACATATTTGAAACTCACCCGAGCCCACGGGGTTCTAAACCAAATATGAACTCAAGTCTAAAATCATCATACGGACTTGATCGTGCGATCAAATCATGAAAATAACATGTAAAACTATGAATTAAACCTCAAAACTCATTATTTTTCTCAAGAACACTTAAAGTTCACTATTTATCAACCGGACGTCCGAATCACGTCAAATAAATTTCGATTCTCACCAAATTTCTCATAAAAGGGTTAAATATCATTACAAACCTGTATCGAGTTCCGGAACCAAAATACGGGCCCGATACCAACGGTTTCAAATGTTAATTCATTTCTTTATTTCATTAATAATTTAGCAAAATAATTTCTTTCAAAAATTGATCTCTAAGGCTTGAGACCTCAGAATTCAATTCCGGGCATACACCCAAGTCCCATATTTTAATGCGGACCTCCCGGGATCGTCGAAACACAGATCTGAGTCCGCTTACTCAAAATGTTGACTCAAGTCAACTAAAACCAAATTTTTAATTCTAAAAAGTATTATTTCTTATATTTTCACATAAAAGCTTTCCGGTTTCACGTCCGGACTGCGCACGTAAATCGAGGTAATTAAAATTAATCTTTTTATGGCTAATAAGCCTAGAACGGAGTCTAAATTCATAAAATGACCACTTTGGTCATCACAATCTCCACCTCTAAAACAAACGTTTGTCCTCGAACGGACATAGAAAATTACCTGAAATGACGAACAAGTGTGGATATCTACTCTGCATATCCAACTTGGACTCCCAAGTAGCTGCCTCAACGGGCTAGCCTCTCCACTGCACTCGAATTGAAGGATAACTCTTAGACCTCAACTGACGAACATGCCTGTCACGACCCAAATTCCCAACCTTAGAGATCGTGATGGCGCTTAACACCACACTTGCTAGGCAAGCCAATGTTAGAGTTCGATTAGCTATTTACCTTTGATTATCCATTTAAACATAATAAACAATTATAAAATATACTTAAGCTACTGACTTTCAATGAATAATTCCAAACATAAAATAATAAACACTTAAATAAACCGAGCCACGAACTAATTATATAAGTAACTCTAGAACTACCCCAGGGTCAGGTGTCACAATTCACGAACTACTAAAGAATACTACAAATAATGGGCTGAAAGAAATAGTGTAAATGTTCTGAATATAATAAAATAATTTTATAAAAATAGGAGAAGACTCCCGGGATCTGCGAACGTCGGCAGATATACCTCGTGTCTCCGAATAAATGAATAGCCGCTCTAAATATCTCTATTATTGGTCGATACCTAGATATGTACAAAAGAGTGCAGAGTGTAGTATCAGTACAACCGAACTCATGTACTGAGTAAGTGCCGAGCCTAACCTCGACGAAGTAGTGACGAGGCTACGGCGGGGCATTAACAACATATAACCCGTGACAATAATATATACAATAACGCAATAAAACAATTCTACACGAACAAGAAAATATAACTGAGACAATAAATATAAAGCAAGAAGGAAATCTAAACAAATAATTAAGTACTGCAACAACAATGAAATAACTCAGCCGCCTTTTCCATGCCTCAGCCATACCAATTCTCAAATAAATTTCCAAATTTTCATACTTTAACTTTAAATAAAAGTAGTGCCGAAATATGAGAAAATAGTAATATAAAATAGTAAGTTTTCAAATCTTTTTTTTTCTTTGAAAATAAGTAAAAGAATATATATAAATGTCCTCCCTTATCGCTCCTTGTTGAGCGTGCAACCCGCTCCCACCTGTCCACCCTTATTGCTCCTCCCTAAATATATCACCCTTATTACTCTTTTTGCGGCGTGCAACCCGATCCCACGTGTCCACCCTTATTACTCCTTGTTGCGGCGTGCAACCCGCTCCCACCAGATATATCATATCAATTTATTCATAAATTTCACAGTTCAGACCAAGCCTTTCACAATACTTTTATTTCCACAATTTCAAACAGAAAACAGTATAGCTCATAAGCTTCAACCAATATCATTTCGCAGTAAAACCAATCAAAATACATGTAAACACCATAACGTTGTCAACCCAACTCAGTCTTTATGTACCATGATAAAATCAAGAGAACAACCAACAATTTTAATACACTTGCCACAACAATTGGCAACAATCAATTGAAACCAAACAACCACATAAACCTCAACAATCATAAAACAGTTAAACTGCAATTCTCTAACTTCCTCAATATTATCAAAAATAAAACCAACGGGAACGTAAATATATATATATATATATATCGTAAAAACAATGCGAAACTGCTCAACCGTTTTGTACAACAAGGGAACCAAACAAACAACCAATACTCTTTTCAAAATAACCATAGTAATATTTAACAACAAAATAACAAAGTCAACTAGTCACAGAAACAATAATGAACAAAGAACAATTAAGGCAAGCATCAATTAAGTTGGGAACGGGAAAGGATCATGTTTATCAGGCAAATTGGTTGGTGCATAGATACTCGTCACCTCACCTATACACCACACCCATGCATTTCACATAGCAAACAAGTGGGGATAGGGGTGGGCATATTCGGTTGGAACCGAAAAAACCGACCGAACCGAATTTTTTTAAATATCGGTTTCGGTTTTCGGTTTGTTTGGTCGGTTTCGGTTTAAAATTTTAAAATTTTAGTTTTTCGGTTCGGTTTTCAATTTTAAAGATTTTTAATTCGGTTAACCGAAAAACCGAATTATTTATATATAGGTTCTTTAAGTTATATATATGTTAAGCCCATAGATAATAAATTAATACTATTTGGTCCAATCTATCACAGACTCAACCAAATTAAGTAAGTCCATCAACTTTCCAATCTTAAAGACTTTCACTCTATTAAAACTTTCATAGCGTATATGATAAATGCCAGGAGGATTTCACACAGAGTTGTAATTTACACTATGTTTGAATTTTATGATCCATAATAATGTGCAAAGTTTAGTCCATTTATTTTTAATAAACACAATATTTCCAACAATTTCAAAGTTTTGGGAAAAAACAACAAATTCATCGGTCCTATTATTACATAGAAGGAACCCAATATGATAATGTGTCACGACCCAAACTGGAGGATCATGACTAGCACCCGGGCCATACTTGCCGAGCACCAACGTACATTTTATCTAACCTTCTTATTATCTTTATGGGATAACGAGATCAATATAAATGGTAGATATGGATCATGAACATACATCACATGGGATGACAAGATTGCTAAGAAACTACATAAAAGGTATGAGCTATAACGCTGCCATGAAAGACTATACAACAAAAATTAGCCAACAAGGCATACCAAACTATACATGAGTCGACACCTGTCTATGAGCCTCTAAAGAATCATAAGTAATGCAACATAGCCGGAGCAGGGCCCCGACATACCCATAACATCTATAACAAAATGCATACCAAGACCACGGCAAGTCCGGAGAAGGGATCTCGCCTATAACCGCTGAACAAGAAAGCCTACTGTGGTGGGAGAGTTGTGTCTACCTGTCTATCAGGACCTGCAGCGTCCACAAAAAAAAGGACGTCAGTACGAATAAAGTACTGAGTATGTAAGGCTAGTCAATATAAAGATAAACAATAATATAAATAGAGGTAGAGAAAATACCACATGTAACATCTGAGTGCTTCTAAGAAACAGTAACATGAAATGCATGATACATATATATACATAATCTTTTAAAACATCCGCCTCTGTGGGCATCATCATCATCATAGAACATTCGCCTCTGTGGGCATCATCATTATCATATCATACCCGGCCTCAAAGAGGACTCGGTAAACCCAACTGATCAGTGGTTGCACAATAGGTGCCATACCCGGCCGACTATAGCGCGGCTCGGTAGAGTAAAATAGATACATATATATAATGCATGCAGGACTCATTGGAATCATGTTCTGAACATTTCGGAGTGACGTAAGGTCGATATTCTCCGTACACATCATTAGGGCTAACTCATCATCGAGAATCTTATAAGAATCAGGAAGTACCAACAACATTGAGAATAAGAATAAGAGAAGCAACCTCATAAGATGACCCCTTGGGTCATTACACTGCCGGTCTAAAATAGCTACCGGCTCCTCCTCATAAGTCAAGTCTTTGTCCAATTAGACAGAGCTGAAATCTAACACGTGGGACGGGTCACCATGATATTTTCGGAGCATATACACGTGGAATACTGGATGAACTAAGGATAACCCTGGAGGCAACGCGAGTCTATAAGCTACCTCTCCCACTCTATCAAGAATCTCAAATGGCCCAATATACCTAGGGCTCAACTTACCCTTCTTTCCAAACCTCATAACACTATTCATGGGCGGCACACGAAGTAATACTCTCTCTCCCACCATCACTAACATTACGATCGGCATAACTCTTCTGCCTAGACTGAGCTGCACGAAGTCTCTCCTGAATAATCTTGACCTTATCCAAGGCCTCATACACTAAGTCTGTACCCAGTAACTGAGCCTCTCCCGGCTCGAACCATCCAACTGGAGAATTGCACTGTCTACCATATAATGCCTCATAAGGAGCCATCCGAATGCTCGACTGATAACTATTATTATAAGCAAACTCCGCTAACGACAAGAGTTGATCCCACGAACCTCCAAAGTCAATAACACAAGCGCGGAACATATCCTCCAATATCTGAATGGTACGCTCGGACTGCCCGTCAGTCTGAGGGTGAAATGTTGTACTCAACTCTACTCGGGTACCCAACTCACACTGAACTTCCCTCCAAAAGTTCGAAGTAAACACGTATCCCGATTAGAAATGATAGACACGGGCACACCATGAAGGCGAACAATCTCCCGAATATATAACTCAGTCAACCGCTCCGAAGTATAAGTACTTGCCACATGAATGAAATGTGCTGATTTAGTCAGCCTATCCACGGTAACCCAAACTGCGTCAAATTTCCTATGAGTCTGTGGGAGCCCAACAACGAAGTCCATAGTGATACACTCCCACTTCCACTCATAAATCTCTATCTGCTGAAGCAAACCACCGGGTCTCTAATGCTCATATTTTACCTGCTGACAATTTAAGCAACGAGCCACATACGCAACAATGTCCTTCTTCATCCTTCTCCACCAATAATGTTGCCTCAAGTCTTGGTACATTTTGGCTGCACCTGGGTGAATCAAATACTTAGAACTGTGAGCCTCCTCAAGGATCAACTCACGAAGGCCATCAACATTAGGTACACATATACGACCCTGCATCCTCAAATCACCGTCATCTCCAATTGTAACCTGCTTGGCACCACCGTGCCGAACTATATCCCTAAGGACCATCAAATGAGGGTCATCATCCTGCCGATCTCTGATACACTCAATTAAAGAAGACCGAGCGACTGTACAAGCTAGAACACTGCTGGGCGAAATATCCAACCTCATGAACTGATTATCCAAAGTCTGAATGTTTGAAGCTAACGCTCTCTCACCGACTGGAATATACGCAAGGCTGCTCCTACTCAGTGATTTTCTACTCAATGCATCGGCCACCACGTTGGCCTTCCCTGGATGATACAATATGGTAACATCATAATCCTTCAATAACTCTAACCATATCCGCTGCCTCAAATTAAGATCCCTTTGCTTGAATAAATACTGGAGATTGCGATGGTCAGTGAAAACCTCACACGGCACGCCATAAAGATAGTGCCTCCAAATCTTCAATGCATGAACAATGGCTGCCAACTCTAAGTCATGAACTGGATAATTCTTCTCATGGACTTTCAGCTTCCGAGACACATACGCAATCACCTTGCCATGCTGCATCAATACTGCTCCAAGTCCAACACGGCAAGCATCACAATATACCGTAAAAGAACCTGAATCTGATGGTAACACCAACACCGGTGATGAAGTCAAGGCTGTCTTGAGCTTTAGAAAGCTCGCCTCGCACTCGTCTAACCATTTGAATGGGGCACCTTTTTGAGTCAATTTAGTCATAGGGGATGATATAGATGAAAACTCTTCTACAAAACTACGGTAGTAACCCGCCAAACCCAAGAAACTCCTTATTTCCGTGGCTGTAGTGGGTTTAGGCCAGTCCTTGACTGGCTCTATTTTCTTAATAGTTGTTCATAGCCAATTACAGAATTATCAAATAGCTTCACGTTAACAAAGAAAATCTCCTTTCAAACCTTCATAATACTTATAACGAGATACGATGCTTGAAGATCTCATATTTATATACCCGAATTAACGTGTCTCATTTGACGTCACATGGGCGGACATCTACCTTGTAGGTTAAAGCTCAATAATTATAGCACGAATTTGGAAAATTATGCACAAATAATTTTTATACAAAAATTTCGAATAAACCTAACAGACATGACTCTCTATTAGTACTATAGTACAAATTTTAATTTCACAAGGGAGAATTTAAACACAAGAATTTCCATCACAAGGACCTCGTCCTTACATAACTTCCACCGCGGCTCGTAGCCCGATTTAAACATCTCAAATCATATTAAAATGCGAGGATCTCGTCCTCAATTCTGAATCACAAGCAACATGCGTATCGTGCCAATCGAAATATTCCATTTCCTCCCTTTAAATATTTTCCGTTAAATAAAATTACAACACGTAATGATAGATACAATTATCTCCATAGAGTTTTTCAATACAAGTATTCGCATAAGTAGATTTTAGAGTTACGAAGCTCACCCGAGAGTGGAGCATATTAGAAGAATTTTATTAGATACGCATAACCGAATTAAGTTCAGGAAATCATCACTTTATAATAATTAGAGATTGTTCTTGTAATGGAACTATTTAATGTAACGACCTCAGCCATACCATAGAAAATATATCAACAGGCTGGGTGTCCACCTCTAGGAATCTGACCTCCACTTTCGACATTCCGACTCATTTTTCCCTAGCCGGTCATGCAGTTGAGTTATATTTTCAGAAAATAATTTCTTTCAAAAATTCATTTCTCGGGCTTGGGACCTCGGAATTCGATTCCGGGCATACGCCCAAGTCCCATATTTTCCTACGGACCCTCCGGGACCGTCAAATCACGGGTACAGGTCCGTTTACCAAAAATGTTGACCAAAGTCAACTCAATTCAAATTTCAAAAAATAAAATTATCATTTTCCTCAGTTTTTCACATAAAGGCTTCCCGGCTACACGCCCGGGCTGCGCACGCAAATCGAGGTGAGATAGAATGAGATTTTCATGACCTCGGAACATATAATTGACTAGAAATAAACGGGATGACATTTTGGGTCATCGCATCAATCCATCATTGACATCAACAGAAATATGACTTTCACTTCTCTATCCAACATAAGGAGTACTTGATACAATATCAGCAACCCGATATTCAACTTCAATTGGGTTAATAGAGGGACTAGGTTCCTCTGCGCCTTCTGGAGATTATGTTGCATCTTCTTCATCGCTCTGCTTGACTTGACTCATCATTTCAGTCTTTCCATTTGGATGGCTATGTCTTCATCAGGAACTTTTGAGAATTCTCCATCTTCTTTGTTATGTGCCCCTTTACCACTTGATTCATTGATTTATCAAAGATCATCATGCACACTTCTTCTACACACTGAATTCTTTTGTATTAGACTTTGTATATCTTGCTTTGTGAGGAGTAAACAAGAAAAAATTCTTCATCATTTTTTGCATCAAGTTTTCCCAAAGCATCTTACCATTGTTGAGAACGAAGCATTTGCGTCCAAAGGCTCTCGGCTAAGTAAACTTGGGTTTTCTCTCGTTTAGCAGTTAATAGGGAGTCTTATCAAGTAGGGACCTGATCATACACCTGTTAATCAAGTAGTAGGCAGTACTAACAGCTTCATCCAAGAAACTTTTAGGCACACCACTATTGATCAATATTGTTCTAGCCATGTCTTCAAGTGTCTTATTTTTCCTCTCCACAACACCATTTTGCTGAGGTGTTCTAGGAGCAAAAAAGTTGTGACTTAAACCATTTTCAACACAAAATCCATCGAATTTGGCATCGAACTTTGTACCATGATCAGATCTAATGATCACAATGTGACTTTCCAGTTTCACCTGAATCTGTTTCACAAAGACAACAAACACATGAAATGTTTCGTCCTCGGTTCTTAGAAACAAAGTCGAAGTGAATCGAGTGTAATCATTAACAATAAAAAAGATATACTTCTTTCCTCCTCTTCTTGGAATCCTCATAGGTCCACAAAGATCCATATGAAAAAGATCAAGGGGATTTGAGGTTCTCACTTCTTTCTTTGGTTTAAAAGAGCATCTGGACTGCTTCCCTTTTATAAAAGCATCACACACCTTGTGATCTTTGGACTTGATCTTTGGCAACCTGATCACGTCCCATACAGACTCAATAATAAGTGAAAAATGATTGTTGAAATTATAATACCCAACTTGAGTTGGGTCGAATTTCACAGGGAGTTTAAGATCGCTATTAAAGTAAACACTCAAGAAGAGAACGTGAAATATCTTAATTATATTCTCAAACAAAGTGGGTGATTTCTATCTAATAGTTAAGAAATAAGACTAAATAAAAGAAACTAGAGAATAAATTATTTTTTGTGTTTTTAATCAATTAAAGAAAAGCCTAGGGATGCAACATTCACCTAGGTGTAACCTAATGGGTATAGAAAATAATGCTTGTTTGGTAGATCGGGGTGTATTATGACTCTCAATTCTCAAATACCCACTCAATATCTCTCGGTCATGGAGTAGTTATGCCCAAATTGACTTTCTCAAGTCCAAGTGGGTAGCAATCTAAGAAATTGATATGAATCCAAGACGGGTTTTCCCTATGTTCAAACTCTTTAATCAAACTAGTCAAAATCTTAACTAGCTCAATTTCTTGTAAGCCAAATTTTCCTATATTAGGTTCCTCTTTCTCAAGTAAGAGCTAAGTCAAATATGCATGAATCCATGATTAATTCTAAATAAAAGGCATAAATAAGGCTATATAATAAACACCCAATCATAAACAAATACTAATATTAATAACCCATAAGTTTTATACACTAGGGTTGGATCACAACTCTAATTTAAATCTATTTACTCATGCTTGAAAATATAAAAATTATAATAGAAGTAGTAATTAAAGACATAAACTACAAGTGAAAGATAAAATTAGTGGGTCTTCTTCAATTTTGATCACAACTTTCCTAAAAGGATAAAATATAACCGCTACAATTGCTAGGGATACAAAAATTATTCTAAAAAAGTGTTTCCCATCTATTTATAGTGTTAAACTTTTACTGACAAAAATATACCTTCGAGGGGTTCTGTGGCCACACAATTTGATGTTCGGACCGAACTTCAGCTTCTGCTCTTGCAAAAGGAGGAGTTCTGTAGCCGCACAATTGTCTCTATGACTGCACTTCAACTTCTGTGGGCGCACATTTTGGTTGCGGACCGCATTCTCAAGAGGCTACACACTTGATCTTCTATAACTTCTCTAAACTCATCAGGCTTTGTCAGTGCGACCAGCTTATGTGGACGTACATTTTGGTGTGCGGACCTCGCTTCTACAAGGCTCAAGGCTTCATTTGCGGATTGTAATTCTGCTTGAATTTCTTCTTTTTGACTTGTTGAGCTGTGATACTCCTTTTTGAGTTAGATTTCTTTATTGAGATCAATCCTTCAATATGCCTGCCATTCACGCAAATTCATTAGATTTGGAAATAAAAGCCACAACTTTATATACTAAAACTATAGCAAGAAGGTACTAATAAGTGATTTAAAATCACACTTATCATAGCCCACGAACTAGGTCCTTCACGAAAAAATGTCTTTTAAATAAGAAAGAATCACAAGAAAATACACGTGACTTCACACCATAACAAAAAATAGCCCATATTTTTAAGTTTTACCCGGCCTAGCCCATTATTGTATATATTTTGAAAGCATTAGCAACTTCAAAGTTTGTGTTCTTACAACCATTGATTCTAAAAATTATAGAGTTAAATATGTGTTCTCACAACCATTGCATTAACGCTCTCTTCTTCTCACATCTTCTACGTATGCTTCAAGGGGCCGTGTATTTTCTGCTTCTCCCTTTGTGTCACCTGGTTGTAATGTAAGAAAATTAAAGAGTAGAAGTCCACTATTGAAGGCCATTCAAATCTTTGCTTTCGAAAATAGGATGTTTTGAGTTTATACAAGCGTTTGTAGATAAACTTCTTTCACCATTTTCAGTTGCAATTCTTGTTCAAAACCAGTCCAAATCTTCATTAAATTACTTTAAATTTTAGATACAACCTTCTTATACTATTTCTAACAAGTCTAAATAAGATGCACTCTAAATTTCTCACAAAATCAAATTCGAAATTTAAACCCACATATTTAAGCTTGTTAAAAATCTAATTTTCACCACCCAAATGGATTTGATTTGTTGAACTAATAATTGAGTCTTAGTTACTGATTCAAAAATTAACTTAAAAGCTTGAGCAATCTTTTTTAAAAATTAAATAGTAATTTTGAGAACCTATTGGAGTTGGATGTTGAATCTTAACTTATTATTTTTGGGCTAGTTGATTGTAAATTAAAATAGGAATTTTTATCTCCTATAGCAAAGGTTGATACCTTATTTATTTTAAATAAATACCAATTTAAAAATTTATATTCCATAGTTACCTTTAAATTTTTATAGCCAAATATCTATTTATGGCTACCTCCTACCCTTAAGCCATAAAATACTCTTTGTATTATTTTTTTATCTCATTCTTTCAGATTTTTCTCCACTCTCTCTCTCTCAACGACAGTCTTTCACCATGAATACAACCACTATTCTCCACTGATTAATCTCCATTGTCTCGCGAAATTTTCATTGTCAGTGGGATGGGGCTCTGAATCAATGTCGAAATCAAGCCCTAGAGAGAAAGATCCACCCCATTCTGATGGTCGTTGCTTTGCAATGAAATCTGGACATGGCCATTGAAACTCTTGTCTCTCACCACCTCCATTGCTACTTTTCTTCATCTACCAAATTCACATTTACTAACAAAAGAAGACAATATGCTATTGAAAATAAGGAATTTCTTTCGTTTTTGCGCCAAATTTTGAGAGCTTCGAGTTAGAATCACGGCCCTCTCGACGAGACGACATTACTGTTGTTCTTGAACAAAGACGATGGAGTTTGGGGCTGAGCAACTTGAAGATTCTGTTATCTTTTTTTAAAATTGTATTTCAATGTATCTCGTTGTATTTTCATGTATTTCATTGTATTCGTTATCTTTTTTTTATTGTATTACAATGTATCACGCTGTATTCCATGTATTTCATTGTATTCACTGTCTCGTTGTATTCCATGAATGTATTCATATATTTTTTTAATTAATATAATTTATGTATTCATATGTATATATATGTATTCAAATGTGTCTACAGTATGTATTCATATGTTTTTGCACTATAGATGAATCTCGAATTTTATTGGTTTAAAACAGAAACACCCATGAACGATATCAACAGAAAAATGAAGGATTAGAAACTCGACGATTGCTCTGTTTTATTGTATTTTTCGTCTGGGAAAAAAATCAGCATATTCGCTTCAAATACAGATTATGGGTGATATAATTGAGTTAGTTGAGTTATATTAGGAGTCTATTATGTTGATTGATTCACTTTTCGTTTAAATACAGCTAAATAGACCATGAATTGCGCTATTTACGTTACTGTATTCACAAATACATATCGTGAATACAGTCGAATACAATAATTGTCTAGCTGTAATCCCCTGTTTCACGTCGAGTTTTGCTACTGTATTCATGAATACAGTAGCTTAAATACATCGAATACACTCTAAAAAATTGAAAACATAGTTATAGGAAGTAATATAGTAAATGGTAGCTACAACTAGCTAATAACCACGAAACAATAGTGGTTTGTGAAAATTTCTCATTAAAATATGGACTATAAAATTAAAAAATAGGGAGTTCGGTTATTCTTATATGAAATTTTCCCTAATATAATCCCTAGTCCCATAAAAAAAAATTACCCGCAGAATAAAGTGATGTCTTTACCCTTTTGCTCATACTTAATTTTGCCTATTTTGATTTCTATATAATTTATTTTAGATTTTTTGCTTAGTTAATAATTTTCTCGTTCATTAAATTTATTCTTTGTTGTTTTTCTACTAAATCGTGTATACGTTGGTAAAAAATGAGGGCACGAGAGAGCTTACGATCTCCGTTCTCTCTCTCAACCTACGAAAGATCTTTTCAAAACTAATCATTATAATTTGTGGTAGTATAACATTCACTAATCACATTTGCGGACTAGGTGATTCGCAAGGTCTAGTATTTGATTTTCTCTCAGTAAAAGTTAAAATGTTACATAGTATATACTACTGTTTGATTCAAAAAACTGGTTTTGAGATTATCTCAGATCTAGACCGAGGTAGTGATGATGATTTTCTAATCTCGCATAACAGAATGTGATACGATGAGATAGAATGCAATAGAAACAAAGACAGGAAACGAGTTGATTAAACAACTAAATTTGCATTTTTCAAGGACCACTTGCAATATGTTTGATTCGACGCAGTTGTGAATAATGAATAAAGATAAAGGAGAAATTGCGAAATAGGTTAAAAAAGAATAATGCAACAGACAACTGTCTTTCCGAGTTTGACTGCCAAGTATGGCTGAATTACAAAGCTTACTTAGAAAAGGAGCTAGCACAAGATGACATTTTTGTTACAGAGAGGGTTTTTCTGTGTGTATCCGGTGATCCTCATATTGAGCGTTGGAGCAACTTTTATAACGGTGAGAAGAGAACTGTCTTTTCGAGTTTTGAGTCAGTACGCTAGTGCATTAGGTAGTGGATAGCGAAATCCTCGATAGTGGCTTTTATTTCGGCGTAGCGTAGATATCCTCAATCTATGGTTAAGGTTGACTGAGTCTTCGAACTTATTCGACCATCTCTCCGATTCTTGACCCTTTGATGACCATATTCTCATAATCTTTCGAATTCGGTAACGAGTCCCGTCATTTAATTTCTAGGTCTTAATTGTCACGTAGGACTTTTCAGTCAAATGGCATGGAGATGGTAATTTTTACCCGTACAACTACTACAAATTTGATGCTAAATGAATTACATTTCAATTTTAATTTCTGTTTACCCTTAAATTGGATAACAATTAAACTTATAATGTGGCTCTAAGGACACGTGATTTCACTTAATACCAATTGATAAATATGAAGATTAATAACATAAATGAAATATAAAGTAAAGCAAACTAGTGTTAGAATGGAACTCAGCCCCCGAGTTTGGATACCCTCGAACTGGTTGATGCAAGAAAAATTAAAATATAACAAGCTGATGAACAATAGTATAAATGAGAAAGAAAATTATATTGCTTTGATATTTGTGAACAATGTGTCTTACAAATGATTAGAACCCCCTTTATATAATAGAGAAATTCCACTTATGGTATAATCCTAATTACAAAAAGAAATCTCATGATTCTCTAGTTAACTGTTTCTGATTTGATCCGTTCTGAGATTTACGCCATGATCCTCAGCCAGTCACAAATATCTCGCCTTTCTGTTATTATGCTATCTTCGATCTTGCTCGATGCCTGTCTCATTTGACTTCGATCGCTAATAGCCTTGATCTCGACAGGTACCTCGATTCTGGACTCGGTACCTTATCCTCGTGATTTAGTCCGTTCCGTTACGAGGTCATCCTTCGATGCAACCTCCCGGTCTCGGTCAAATAGTAAAATCGGGTGGGACCGGTTTTAACCGTATACATATAGTCCCCTCGTGTCTCTACCTCGACATGTCATGACGTCTCCTCGCGACGTAAGCCACGAAAGTGACCGAAACATCTCGTTGGTACAGTCCCCAAATCATTAATGAGTGTCAGTTGGTGGTCGGCCACTAGTGACTTTGAACCATCGCTGTGAATCCAATAAATAGACCTTTTTCATTAATTCAAACTTTACTTTCACTTTCTTCTAATCTCAAAAGCTTTTACATCTCTTAAGTTCTTCCCTTCTATAAATCTTCAAGTTTTGATGTTATTCCTTTCTCAAACATCAAGTCCTATTATATTGCTCTTCTTCAAACTCACACAAAATGGCAAAACATCGAAAACAATACCACAGAAAGAAGTTGCTTCATCTTCTCAACCGGTCGGTGGGAAAACGACGGTGGAATCCCGTCTTGAGGAATGTATTCCTAGGGGGTGCGCGCTAAACTCCAATTTCAAGGCGATAAAGCCTCGCTGGTTCCTAGCCGATGCGAGCCAATGTCGAGGTATATATGCTCGATAACTTAGGGATACCTTAAGAAGGTAAAGAAAGACTGCAACTGGGAGGGCAAAGAGGTGGTGATCCTGACCCACGAAGAAGACATCACTACCCATGTTGAAGGGTTTCTAAGTGTTTACAGTTACACTTTCACGGTGGGATCCCTCGACCTCGTCATCGTCTATTTTTTTCGTCAATATCAAATAACCCTAGGCCAAATCCATCCTTCCTTTTGGCGAATTGTTATTCTGCTCCGATTCTTCGTGAGCAAAGTCGAGGGGCTCCCTTTCACCCTCGATCACCTTATCAAATTGTATAGTCCCCGCCTCTATCAAGGTGGGTTAATAAAACTTCAACATCGGGCTACCAAAGTGTTGTTCTCGGGCATAGACGAGAACAAGGATCGAGGCTGGATGGGCCGGTTCATTCGAGTGAGGACTTCTGACCTAACCCCAGCAGAGAAGATGCCATTTCCTGAGAAATGGAACATGAATGGTAAGCACCATCTCATTATTAGCTTCCATGTATTATTTTGTTCCTTTGTCTTTTCTCATTGATGTCTTTTTCCATGATGTAGCGGTCGCTTGGATGCCCCGTGCGATTCCCTACCTCGAGAACTGGGTTTGGAACCTGGCCTCGACCTCTACATACACCGAGCGCTTATGGCACGATTTAGCAAAGGGCCGATGGGAGGCCAAGAATCATTGTAAGCCCACTTTTGTGTATTTGATGATTTGATTAAGATGCCCATCTTATACTTATTCAATTGTCTCGTGTACAGGCCTGGTCAAGGATGCAGTCATGAGGCCCTTGTCAAGTGAGGAGGAGACTTTGATGACCCAAGGGGTCAATTTATGAACTAAGACTCTATTCTACGCTTGAATTGGTGAAAGTTAGAAATTTGATGATTTTGGTCGATAGTGGAAAGTTAGGTATCAGGGTCGGAATGGAATTCCGGAAGTTGGAGTAGGTTCGTAGTGTTATTTGTGACGCGTGTGCAAAATTTGAGGTCATTCGGACGTGGTTTGGTAGGTTTCAACGTCGTTAGCGAATTTTGGAAGTTTAGAAGTTCTTAGGCTTGAATCCGAGGTTGATTTGGTGTTTTGGTGTTTTGGTGTTGTCTTGAGTGTTTTGGAGGTTTGACTAAGTTCGAGTAGTGATATATGACTTGTTTGAATTATTGGTTGAGGTCTCGAGTGAGTTTCGAATAGGTTTGGGTTGTGTTGTGCTCGTTTTTCTTATGTTTCGACGTCGTTTCTTCAAGCATAAATGATATCATATTGAACAAATAAGCTTTAATTTCAATTTTTATTGAAGTATTATACCCGTATCGTCATTACGGACCCGTAGCAAAAGGAATCATCGAATTGGACATCATATGAGGATTTTATGATCATTTTACTAAGGTTACCAGATTTTTCAGATTAATTACGAAATTGTCACTGACGGCGTATTTAAAAATCTTGCACTATTTGCAAATATTAAAACCTACATATCTCCTTCATTATAAGGTCAAATTGAGTGATTCAAAGGCCTAACTTGACCATAATTTCACAAGAAATCCATTGGAGGCATAAAAAACGAGTTTCATGATCATTTGACATGAGAAACGAGGTAGAATAGCTGGAGGGTTTGTTCATTTGATCATATTTTGAGTTGGGGAGCTCAGGTTTGAGCGATTTTGGAGGCGATTTTCACCATAGGGATCCGGGTAAGTGCCCTTACTCATTTTTGATTACGTTTCATGAATCCATCTTCGTTTTTGGGATTTGATTGATGATTTTAACGTGAAATTGAGGGAGTTAGAGCTTGAGTTATGAAGAGTTTTAGTTAGGGATTTGAGGGACCAAACGGAGTCCGATTTTGATAAATTTATATGGTTAGACTCAGGAGAGGACGAGAGTTTTGATTCTGTCATTTTTGACTGATTTCGAGATGTGGGACCGGGAGTCGGATTTTGGCCGATTTTGGATTTTTGGCATATTTTTTGTAGTTTTTATTGTGGAATTCGATTCGTTAGCCTATGTTGATGGTATTAATCTGATTATGATTAGATTTGAGCGGGTTAGAGCAAGATTCTAAAGGAAAAGCTGTAATTGAGCAGTGAGTGGCCTGCGGAATTGAGGTAAGTGCTTGGTTTAACCTTGACTTGAGGAAATAGGAATACCCAATTTAATTGCTATGTGAATTTGCATGTGTGTGGTTTATAGGTGAGGTGACGAGTATCTATGCACCACCAAATTATCTGTAAGCATGATCCCTTCCCCGTTTCCCATTTATTTGATCCATGGCTTAATTGTTTTATGCGCATTGATGTTTCTATGACTACTTGGCTTGGTAACTTGTTATTAAGTCTAGATTCAATTATTTTGGTAAAGTGTGGTTGTTTCCTTGGTTTCACTGTGGTACATAAAGGTTGAGCGGTTTGACATTGTTTTACGAGATGTATATATATATATATATATATTTCTGTTGGTTTCATTTTGGGATATTATTGATGAAGATGGTGAGAAATATTGTTTATTGTTTATGACTGTTGAGACAAAAGTATCGTGAAATGTTTTGACCTAAAATGTGAAATTCTTTATAAATAAAGTGATATGATATGTCTTGTGGGAGCGGGTTGCACGCCGCAACAAGGAGTAATAAGGGTGGACAGGTAGGATCGGGTTGCACGCCGTAACATGAGTAATAAGGGTGATATATATATAGGGAGGAGCAATAAGGGTGTACAGGCAGGAACGTGTTGCACGCCGCAACAAGGAGCAATAAGGGAGGACACTGATATTTTACTGAATTTAAAAAATAAAGATTTGAAAACTTACTGTTTTACCTTACTATTTTTCATATTTTGCACTACTTTTATTCAAAAGTCCAAGTTTGGAAAATTGGAAAACTTACGTGAGAATTGGTTATAGCTAAGACATGAAAAAGGTGGCTGAGTTATTTTAAATTGTTGCAACAGTTATTGTTTGTTTATTTTAGAATTTTCTTTTTGCTTTATTTTATATTGTTCACAGGTTATTTTGTTAATGCCCCGCCGTAGCCTCGTCACTACTTCGTCGAGGTTAGACTCGACACTTACTCAATACATTGGGTCGGTTGTACTGATACTACACTATGCACTATTTTGTGTAGATCCAGGTATCAGCCAACACTAGGAGATTTTTAGTAGCCCGCATTCATCATTCGGAGACACGAGGTAGATCTACCGGTGTCCGCAGATTCTTGGAGTCTTCTCTTAGTTCTTTAGATACTGTTTTTATTATATTCGAAACAGTTACATTATTCTTTCAACCCATTATTTGTAGTATTCTTAGAAGTTTGTGAAATGTGACACCAGACTCTGGGGTAGTCTTATAGTTATATAACTAGTTTGTGTCTCAGTTTATTTATTAGTTTATTATTTTTTTATCTAGTTAAATCATTGGAAATCATTAGATTTAACTTACTTTAAATTTGTATTATTGTGTTTAAGTCAACAATCAAAGGAAAATAGATAATCGAATTCTAGCATTGGCTTGCCTAGCAAGTGTGGTGTTAGGCGCCATCACGATCCCTAAGGTTGGGAATTTGGGTCGTGACAGAGACCTCGACCCCGGTTCCGAAGTCGGAGAAGGATAAGAAGAGGAAAAGGACCTCAACCTCCAAGGATTCAAAGCCTGAGAAGAATCCGGTTCGTAAGCCAAAGAAAGACATTGTTGCCTGCCTGCGGATGTGATTCAACGGCTAAGGGAAGAAGATGATGATGATGAAGACAATGGCTCAGAAATGGTAGCCCGAGTGAAGAAAATCATCGAGGCCCCAAAGGCCGCTGAGTCGGTGGTGGTTGAGGAGACTCCACCTCGAGACGAGGGGGGTCTTGTAAAAGGACTCGGGCAAAGTCCCCTAGTCGTCGAATATCGAATATGTCTCCCACCAAGATGAGCAAACAACGGGTATGTCTGAAAAGGCCGGCTCCGAGGCCCTTCGCAGCGAGGAGAACTCCCCAAGTGGCCCACTTGGGGAAATAGAAATTCGGGAGGTCCAAGCCATGATGACTCCCAAAGTAGGGGGCCCGTGGAGAGGAGGACTCCTTCCGCGGTTACTTTATAGGGGTCGAGGATGCTACTGACCTGAATGAAGCATCGAGTCACTTCAACGAGGCTCAACAAGCCTTGAATCGGGTGAGTCTCAACTCCCTTTATCGATGTCATACTTAGTTTATTTCTTCTATTCCTGTCTAATTTACTTTCTTTTTTCCATATAGGCTTTGGCACTCCATCAGGAGGCGTTTTCAAAGTCCCGAGCAGAGCTGATCTGATGTGAGGCCGACCTCCAAGGGCTCACAGACGAGAGAATGCCATTAAACTTCTCAGTGAGCAAAAAGAAGAGGAGATAGGACCTCCGAGCCAAGTTGGCCAAGGCTCACAAAGATCAGACCGAATTGATCGAGCAGGTAATGAAAATATTAAAATCTCATGGGCTCGATTTGAGAACGGTGGCTAACATTTCAATATCACAGTTGCAACAAAAGGTCAAGAGGATCAAGCAATTCCACTAGGAGGTCAACATGATAAAGGCAGAGACCTTGGGGTTGAAAGAAAGTATGGACCGCTTTGCTGTAGAAAAAGAGGTTACTCGAGCCCAATTGTCATCGATCGAAAGTCAGCTTCGAGGCATGAAGGAGAAAAGCCTAGCTCAGGTAAAGAAAATAGAGGAGTTGTAGTCTCGGCTGGCTTCCGAACTTGCGAAGGCCAAATCTGAAGCCGAAAAGGCAAAGGCCGAGGTAGAGGTGATCGTGGCCGTCTACTGGGTTGATGATGAAGCCGCTTAAGTCCAAGTGAGAGAGGCTGTCGAGACCGCTCAAACTCGAGTACACTAGCTTGTTGAACTCTCCAAATTCCAATCTTAGAGGGAAACCCTCGAGGAGATCCACGCTCGAGGTTTCGATCTTACCGACGAGATAATAAAGGCTAAAGAGCATGAATGATGCTAGAGCGCTGGCCTCTTCCGATGATGATGATGATGATGACGATGATAATGGCAGCAAGAGTGGGTATGAGCATGGGGGGACCTCGATGGAGAAGAAGCTTCCCCTGAGGAAAATTAGGAATCTTAGGCTTTTTCTTTTTTGATTTTTTGTGTGGGACCTTGATCGGTCCTTGTAAATATCATCGTATATATAAAATATCTTTTTTCTCTTTGGCTTGTATTTATTCTATTTCATGCATCGTGAAAATTCTAGTTCATTCATTTCTTCATGCCTTATGAAGATTTTGCTCACAAGTTTAGGATTTAGGCAATTAGGCTGAAGTCAGACCAGTGTAGTCTTTAAAATCGAGTGAGTACTTGCTCGAACACGAAGTAGAGTGACCCTTAGGTTTTAGTTGAGTAAGGACAATTTCTCGAACTCAAAAAAATAAAATGGCCCTTAGGCTCTCGAATTAGGCCGATATGGCCTCAAAAGAATGGCTTTCCCCCTTTATCGGCTTGAAAATTGATCATAAAAACTTGTCATGCCTTAGCACGAGCTAAATTTGTACCATTAGGTTTTTCGAGGATTGGTGTTATTGAAATACTTTGCTTTGTTATGCCTTAGCACAAAATTGTCCGAGAGTTCGAACAACCCGATACCTCTTGAAATTTTTCGAGGGTCGATATTATCGAGATCCTTAGTAATTCAGCCGAGGGTTGCCTTTCTAACCGGTTTATGAGAATATTTGAAGGCATGTTTTATAACGGAAGTTGGACATCTCTGAACCGTGTTAATTTGATCGTAGCCTTCAGTTTGGGATTTTCCCCTTAGACTTGTTTCCATGTTATACTTCGAACTTGTTCGAAGTGTCAGTCCCCGAGTGGGGTGGTCGTGGCCTATAAAATCGAGGATTTCCTTTTTAAGGTCTTATTTAGAGGTTTAGTAATTCGATCATGTTAATTTTTTGGACGGCAGTACGACAGTCCCCGAGTATAGGGTAAATTGTTTGAACTTTAGTTGCGATCGAACCTTAAGCCAGTTTCCACAATAGATCATAAGTATGAAATTGTAAAGTATAAATTTCTCTAAGGAATGGAACATCTGGTAAGGAAAAATACTTCTTTCAATATATTATACATGCGTACATGTTTTGCCATTAAGGCTCGAGTAATCTACATGGACATAGTTTATTTGACCATTTGGTCCTTTACAAAATTTACCTATTGAGACCCTGTCGACACAAAGTATTTTCCTTGTAACTATCCGAGGGTGATGCCCTACAATATTTGAGGTTGATTGTAAAGGAGCCTCGGATACTGTTGAATTGCTCTAAGTTAGCACGAACAATGGTTGCGTCGTTAAAAACCTCGTCGGAAGAAACTATTTGAGACAAAAACTGGTCTAAGGAAAAAAGAGTGCAATGCGTGCTTTCAGACCTAAGGACTTTGTGTTTAAAGAATCCTTTGATGTCTTTGATTAAACACCTGCAAATGGTTAGTATAAAATATAAATGAAAATGGAGAAGGTCGTACCTTAGCAGTAATATCGTTTGAGGAGTGATATGTTCCAATTGTTTGGTAATTGTTCGTCGTTCATCGTGCCAAGTTTGTAGGATCCCTTTTCGATGATATCGAAGACCTGATATGGTCCCTCCCAGTTCGGGCCAAGTTTTCCTTTGTTTGGGTCTCGAGTATTGAGCGTGACCTTCCTCAGAACCAAGTCCCCGATTTTAAAGTGTCGAAGATTGGCTCTTCGATTGTAGTACCTTTCGATCCGCTGTTTCTGTGCGGAAATTCGAACGAGGGAGGCTTCCCTTTTTTCATCTAACAATTCGAGTCTTGTATTCATAGCCTCGTGATTTGACTCTTCCATTGCATATCAAAACTTGACGATAGGTTCCCTGACTTCAAACGGGATCAGAGCTTCGGTGCCATATACTAAAGAGAACGGTGTTGCCCCCGTACTGGATTATGACGTTGTTCGATATGCCCAAAGGACTTCGGGCAATATTTCTCTCCATTTTCCCTTATCTTTTCTTTAGATTTTGAATGATGGTCTTGTTTGTCGATTCGTCTTGTCCGTGCCCACTAGGATGATGTGGCGTCGACAAGATCCTTTTTATTTTGTGATCTTCGATAAACTTTGTCACTTTGCTGCCGACGATATGCTTTCCATTTTCGCATACAATCTCTGCAGGCATCCTGAATCGGCATATAATGTGGCCCCAGATGAAGTCTATGACTTCTTTCTCTCTGATTTTCTCGAAACCCTGTGCTTCAACCCACTTACAGACAGTCATAAAAAAACATTTAGCTTTACCTGGGGCCGATGATAGAGGGCTGACGATATCCATTCCCCATTTCATGAGCGACCATGAGGGTAGGACTGAATGGAGTTGCTCTCCGGGTTGGTGGATCATCGACGCTTATCTTTGACATTTGTCGCACTTTCGAACGAATTTAGTATCATTTTCCATATTGGCCCAATAGTATCCTGCTCTGATGACTTTATGAAGCAATGATTCAGTACCGGAATGATTCCCACATGTGCCCTCATGGATTTCTCGTAGGACGTAGTCGATATCTCCTGGTCCCAAAAATATTGCCAATGGTCCCTCGAACAACCTTATATATAGTGTTCTATATTCGGCCAATGTTAATCGCGCGACCTTTGTACGTAGAGTCCTCGATTCCTTAGGATCATATGGAAGCTTCCTGTTCTTTAGGTACTTGATATATTTATTCCTCCAATCCCAGGTTAGACTTGTGGAGTTGATTTCGGCATGTCCTTCTTCGATTACTGACCTTGAAAGTTGTACGACGGTCCGCGAGCTAATCTCGTCTTGGACTGATGACCCCAAATTTTCAAGGGCATCGGCCTTGTTGTTTTGTTCTCGAGGCACACGTTGTAGGGTCCATTCTTTAAACCGATGTAGAATCACCTATAGTTTGTCCAAGTACCTCTGCATTCGATCTTCTCGAACCCTGAAGGTTTTGTTGACTTGTTTTACCACACGCAGGGAGTTACATTTGGCCTCAATGACCTCTGGTCCCAAACCTTTAGCTAGCTCGAGACCTGCAATCATGGCCTCATACTTAGCCTCATTGTTAGTTAACTTGGAAGTTTTGATAGCTTGTCTAATTGTATTACCCGTGGGTGGCTTCAAAATGATGCCTAGCCCAGACCCCTTCACGTTCGAAGCGTCGTCTATGAAGAGGGTCCACAACCCCGAAGATGTACCCAATTTTAATAATAGTTCCCTTTTCGACTTCGGGTACGAGGACTGGCGAAAAGTCGACTACGAAGTTCACTAAGATTTGAGACTTGATGGTCATTCAGGGTCGATACTCGATATCGTACCCACTGATCTCAACGGCCCATTTAGCCAATCGACCCGAAATTTAGGGCTTATTCAAAATATTACGAAGAGGATAAGTAGTCACCACACAGATCGGGTGACACTAAAAATAAGGTTTTAATTTCCTATAGGCGCTTATTAGGGCAAGCGCTAATTTTTCTAAGTATGGGTACCGGGTCTTGGCCTCACCTATAGTTCTACTAACATAGTAAATAGGAAATTTTATACCTTGCTCTTATCAAACAAGAACCCCACTTACCGCGATTTCCGAGACATCGAAAGTACAAGTAGAGTTGCTCATCCACTTTCGAAGTATGAAGCAGTGGCGGGCTCAAGAGGTACCACTTTAATTTTTTCAATGCATGTTGCCATTCCGGGGTCCATGAAAAATTCTTCTTCTTTTTGAGCAGTGAGAAGAACCTGTGACTTCTATCTGAAGACCTCGAGATGAATCGGCCTATGGCACGAACTTAACATTGTCCACAACTGTGATGTCTTCGATTCCCTTGATCTTATCGGGTTTGATTCCAATGCCCCGATTTGATACCATAAAGCCGAGGAACTTGCCCGAGCTGACCCCGAATGCACATTTCTCCGGGTTGATCTTCATGTTGTATTTCCTTAGTATATCGAAGGTCTCCTGCAAATGTGTCAAATGGTCTTCTGCTCACAGGGACTTAACTAGCATATCGTTAATATAAACCTCCATTGATTTACCTATTTGTTCTTCGAACATTCGATTTACTAAGCGTTGATAAGTGGCACCAACATTTTTAGCCCAAACGGCATTACATTATAACAACAGGTGTCGTACTTAGTGATGAACAAAGTCTTTTCCTGATCCTCCGGGTTCATTTGTATTTGATTGTACCCGGAGTAGGCATCGAGAAAACTAAGGATCTCGTGGTCGGTCGTGGCATCGATCATGTGATCGGTATTCGGCAGAGGAAAAGAGTCTTTAGGACATGCTTTGTTTAAATCTTTATAGTCTACGTACATTATAAGTTTATTTCCCTTTTTAGGGACTACGACTACGTTTTCTAACCATTCGGGATATTTTACCTCCCGAATGGATCCTGTTTTGGGAAGTATGGTTACCTTGTCCTTGATGAATGCATGTTTTACCTCGGACTGGGGTCTTCTCTTTTATTTTATCGGGCGAAATTTTGGGTCCAAGCCCAGTCGATGTATAGTGATCTCCGGCGGGATCCCTATCATATCTAGGTAGGACCAAGCAAAAAAATCCATATTATTGATAAGAAATTTAATGAGTTTCTTCCTAACCTCGGGGGTTAACCCCGTACCCAAGTATACCTTTCGATGAGGTAGATGCTCGATCAGTATGACTTTCTCCAGCTCTTCGACTGTCGATTTGGTGGCGTCGGAATCCTCAGGGATTATGAAGGATCAAGGGATCCACTAGTCCTCGTCTGTTCCCTACTTATCTGACTGAGTCGAAGTTGGTGGTTGTGGTTGTTATTTAGATTTCTGTTTTCCTTTGGACTCCGATCCCTTTGTTGACGAAAGCACCGATACCGGTATTATTTCATTGACCGCGAACATCTCTTTGGTAGCATGTTGTTCCCCATACACCATTTTTACTCCATCCGATGTTGGGAACTTCAACATTTGGTGAAAGGTTGAGGGGACCGCCCTAATGTTGTGAATCTAGGGTCTTTCGAGCAGGGCGTTGTATCTCATATCGCCCTCGATCACATGGAACTTTGTTTTTTGATTGGTTCCAGCTACATTTACTGGTAGGATGATTTCACCTTTAGTTGTTTCATTCGCCATGTTGAAGCCATTGAGAACCCGAGTTGCGCATATGATCTGATCTTGTAGGCTGAGCTGCTCCACGACCCTCGATCGAATAATATTGGCCAAGCTTCCTAGATCAATTAAAACACGTTTAACCTGAATTTTATTCATAAGGATAGAGATTACCAAAGCATCATTATGGGGTTGTGAGATCCCTTTTATTTCCCCATCATTAAATGATAAAGTGCCTTTTGGCACATAGTCTCGAGTTCATTTTTCCTTGGTGATTAATACTTTAGTGCGTTTGAACACGGGCCTTTGTGGAATATCGACCCCACCAACTATTATGTGAATCATGTGTTGTGGTTCTTCCTGCTCGTTTTCCTGTTTGTATCCCTTTCTCCGAAATGGTTTTTAGCTCAGTCGCTCAAGAATTCTCGAAGGTGACCCTCGTTGAATAGACGGGCCACCTCCTCCCTTAGTTATCTGCAGTCTTCGGTTCTATAACCATGTGTACCATGGTATTTGCATATTTGATTGGGGTTTCTTTGGGATGGATCGGTTTGTAGGGGTTTGGGCCATCTATTATCTTTGATTCTCCCAAGGGATGACACAATACCTGATGCGTCGATGTTGAAGTTGTATTCTGATAATCGTGGTGCTTCTATGGGATCAACATGTTTATCAAAGACACTTTTGCTCATGAGCCCTCGAGAGATCTTTCCTCGATCATTTCGGATGGGATTGCGTCCTGGTCCGTTGTTTCTACGATCTGCGTCGTATAGTTGATACCGATCTCTGTTCGACCGAGGTTCTCTGCCGATATGCCTTTGAGTTCTGCTGACCGGCATGTTTGGATAAACGGAACCGGAAGGGGTCCCCAATTGATCATACTCGACCTTGATCTTTGACTGGTACCGATTATGTACATTGGCCTAGGTTACCGCTGGATATTCAATTAAATTTTGCTTTAGCTATCGTGATGCCACCGAACATCATTCGTTCAAACCTTAAGTAAAGGCTTGAACAACCCAATCGTCTGTGACTGGTGGTAGTTCCATGCGTTCAATCTGGAACCGAGATACGAGTTCACTCAATATTTCGTTGTCTTTTTGTTTCACCTTGAAGAGGTCCGACTTCTTAGTCGTAACCTTTATTGCTACGGCATGTGCCTTAAAGAAGGAGTCTGCAAGCATGGCGAAGGAATCGATGGAATTAGGCGGCAAATTGTGGTACCATATCATTGCTCATTTCGACAAGGTTTCTCCAAATTTCTTCAGTAGAACGGATTCAATCCCATCGTCTTCCAAGTCATTCCCTTTTATTGCGCATGTATAAGAAGTGACATGCTCATTAGGGTCGGTGGTCCCATTGTACTTAGGAGTTTCTGGCATTCAGAATTTTTTTGGAATGGGTTTCGGAGCCGCACTTGGAGGGAAAGGCTTCTGTACTAATTTCTTTGAATCCATACCCTTTAGAATCGGTGGTGCCCCCGGTATTTGGTCAACCCTGGAGTTGTATGTCTCTACTTTCTGTCATCTTCCTCGATTTTCTTTTCTCCCCATTCAATCCGTTTAGTGAGCTCCTCGAGCATTTTCATAATGGCGGGGTCATTCCCCGATTCGTTGACATTCGACCTTTCCAACACAGGCTCGGTCTTGTGGACGACTTCTGGTTCGATCCTACTTGATGTTCAGTGCTGATTTTGTAGTTGTGCTTTAGCGGCTTGTTGAGCCTGTAACATTTCGAATATCAATTGGAGGCTAACTCCATCATCTTCTCCGCCATGAGTACCTCGACCACCTGATCGAACTTCCCTGTGTACGCTACCTTCGGGATCAACGCCCAAATTTGCATTTAGGGCGACATGTGAACTGACATCGACGGGATTTGCAATTGGTGCTCCCTCGAGGTCAGCCTGAGGCACCTCGATCCCTGGGGCGGCTATATTGTTATTTTCCCCGTGAAATTCGAGGCCGTTGTCACCATGTGTAGGTGCTGCTTGTGAGTTTGACATGTTTGTCTTGAAAACAAAGATTCTTACAAGAACAAGTGTAAAGCAGTGTGTGTTATCGGAATCAAGATTAAGCAATCACTATTATCCTTAGCCCCGCGGTGGGCGCCAAACTGTTTACCCTTAAAGTAGATAATAATTAAACTTATAATGTGGTTCTAATGACACGTGATTTCACTTAATACCAGTTGATAAATATGAAGATTAATAACAGAAATGAACTATAAAGTAAAGCAAACCAGTGTTAGAATGGAACTCAGCCCTCGAGTTTGGATACCCTCGAACTGGTTGATGTAATAACAATCAAAATATAACAAGCTGATGAACAATGGTATAAACGAGAAAGAGAATTATATTGCTTTGATATTTGTGAACAACGTGTCTTACAAATTAGAAACCCCCCCCCCCCCCCCCCCCCCCTTTATATAGTAGAGGAATTACACTTATGGTATAATTCTAATTACAGAAGGAAATCTCATGATTAGCTAATTAACCGTTTCTGATTTGATCCGTTCCGAGATTTACACCATGATCCTCGACCATACACGTATATCTCGCATTTCTGTTATTGTGCCATTTTCGACCTTGCTCGATATCTGTCTCATTTGGCTTCGATCGCTACTAGCCTCGATCTCGACAGGTACCTCGATTCTGAACTCGGTACTTTATCCTCGTGATTTAGTTTGTTTCGTTACGAGGCCGTCCTTCGATGTAACCTCCTGGTCTCGGTCAAATAGTAAAATCGTGTAGACCTTGTTTTAACCGTATACAATTTCTCCAAGCGGATCGTTGGATTATTAATTCATTAGAATGTTAATTTAAACTTCAATACTCCTTGAAACTATTTATTTCACCATTGCCAATTTTTCAATTTATTATTCCTTTTCTGGTTTTAGTGCAATGGACAAGAAGTTCGAAGAGGGAAGGAAAAAAGGACAAAATACTCCATATTCCTCACTCTTGGTGGCCGCCAAAATAAAAAACAAATTTCTCGTCATGACTTTTTCTTTTATTTCCGCAATTAATCGGTTGAAAAATATTTCATATTAATACGAGAAGTAGGACTCAACTAGATTACAATATTTTCTTTTACTTTCGCAATTAATCGGTTGAAGGTCATGTTGGTTCCTTATATTAAGGGGAAGTAGGATTCCACTAAATTAGCAATGGTCAGAAGCATAAAGTCACAAGATCAGATCTCATATATTGTAGTAATTGAAATAGAAATAGTAATCTAATCTGTTAGTCAAGGAAAAAAACTTTACTCGGTCCATTCAATTTGTATGATATATTTTTTTATTAATCTGTTTTAGAAAAAGAATAATATATTCAAAAATAATTAACTTCTAATTTTTTATTTATTATTAGAAAAGAAGCTTTTATAAAATCACAAATATTATGAAATGCTCAAAATCACAAAATCCACAAAATTTCTAATTAAAATGACGAGTTTCAGAAATTATCTTTTACTTTCTTTAAGTTTTATAGTGATTCAAACTCCCAACACATAAATTGGATCAAAAGGAAAACAGAACATTACACAGAAATGGAGGGAAGCCAAATTTCATTCCATAATATGTCCTCAAAAAAAGTCTCCAGTCAAGTGTAGCAAGCTATGCCATCTAGAAAAACAAATAATAAGTAAGAAAAATGAGTAAGCAAATACTATAATGAAATTCTACTCTATTGTATTTGCCTACCGTTGACTCCAATCTCAGTCCACGCTTTCAGACAACCAACCTCTCTCTTTCTTTCAAAACCCTCCCCTTCCTTACCCGTTAATGGCGGCCTCCTCTCTCTTCCACCCCTTTCCCTATTCTTTTACTTTCTCTTCAATTAATCAAACCCCCCCATATTCTCCATGGATCCAGCACTTCAAGCTTTTCTAGCAGCAGCAGCCAGCTTCGTTGCCGTCATCTTAATCTTCGGTGGTCTCTATGTTTTCTGCAGAGACCCAAATAAACGACGCCGTACTGAACCGACCCGGAATCGTCCCCGGACGCGAAACACCCGAGCAATAGCTAGTAATACGGAGCTTTCTTCCATCACGGTAACAGAAAGTGCAACGTTTGACCCGTCCCTGAACAGGATCTCCATGCCGGAGCTCGTCGACGCTACACGAGATTTCTCGCCGGAACTTATCATCGGCGACGGAAGTTTCGGGATGGTGTATAAAGCTAAACTCGCTTCCGGCGTCTCCGTCGCCGTAAAAAAGCTCTCCGCCGATGCTTTCCAAGGGTTCCGGGAGTTTCGGGCCGAGATGGAAACCCTCGGTAATATCCGACACCCGAATATAGTCAAAATGCTCGGGTACTGCTCTACGGGTTGTGACCGGGTCCTAATTTACGAGTTCGTCGAAAAAGGTAGTCTTGACCAATGGCTTTACGACACGTCATCAGCATCCGACATGGCAGAATCAATCCCTTGGATGCCGTTAAGTTGGGTAACGAGAATTAACATTGTTAAAGGAGTTGCAAAAGGACTTGCTTATATGCACAATTTGGATACTGCAATTATTCATAGGGATATTAAAGCTAGTAATATCTTGTTAGATGCAAATTTTGAAGCTTATATTGCTGATTTTGGATTGGCTAGGAGAATTCAAGGGTCACATTTACATGTCTCAACACAAGTAGCAGGTACAATGGGGTACATGCCACCAGAATACATTAATGGCGCAACAAAGGCAACTACAAATGGAGATGTTTATAGTTATGGTGTGTTAATGTTAGAGATTATTACAGGGAAACGTCCTAATTTTCCATTTAAAGGAGAGGATGGTCGTGAAATTAGGCTTGTCAATTGGGTTAACGATATGGTGGTGCAAGAACGTTACATGGAAATGGTTGATACCAATCTTTCAAAGGATGGGTTGAATGAAATTGCAATTATTGAGTATTTTAAGATTGCAATGATGTGTGTTAATGAAGATTGTAAAGCTAGGCCTCCTATGAATGATGTCGTTGAGATATTGAATGGAATTCCAACATGTTAAGGGTCGACATTCATTTCTTCTTAAGTATTCATAGATGAGAGCGTAAAAAGACATCTTTGATTGTTCAACGATACTGTATTGGTTCTGTTGTAAGGTAAAAGTTTTGTACTTAGTAGTTTAAAATTGTAAAAAGTAGGACAAATTGTTTCTTTAATAAGCGAATGAGAATGGTTAATTAGATTACTTCAGAGATCTTAGCTAATTGAGATCTCGGAACTAATGTAAATATTTCATGTACAAGTGCATATATGTATATAATTGCACCAATTAAGATTCTTTTGTCCTAAAGTAACGCGTTGTCCTTCAATTCTGCCTTAACATGTCTTCCCAGTTTATCCCATCTAAGTACTTGCATTAATCCAACTTTTGTACATATTCTGATTTGTCTGACTATTGCATGGTCTTTAACTATTCAAGATATAAACGCACAAATTGGTACCTAGTGTTTGGTGACTAGAATTTTTCATTACTTATATTGGTGGGAAGTACCAGATATGCGTATAAATTAGTTTTGATGTTACTACTATAATAAAGATATAATGCACATATGCCTTCGATTTGTCTTTGCAAGATGACATGAGTAGTGGCATATGTGCATGTTCTCTGGACCGTGCTTGGGAATCAAATGGAGTTGATGGAATAACAATATACTTGGGTTGTTGAGTAGTTGCCATGTTTTCTGGCTGAATATGGCAACGTTGGATCATGATTCATGGCACGAAAGTTCGGACTAGCAAATTGTTTGACCTGTTTTTGCATCACATGGCTTTGAGTTGTCAAATGTACTATCACTAATAATCAATTAGACGTATGTATGGGATAAAATATGTTATGACACGTGGCCGTCCGAGAAAAGGATACGTGGAACCCAAGACAGGGGATGACGGAAGACGGAAGATAATTGTTTCGTTTATCTCCGGAAAGAATAATGCTCATAAAGATGTGATAAATGCTCTTCTCCCGGTAGTGAATAGTATTAAGAGCAGTTACCCGTTACAAGGAATTTGGCATTTATGTTCACCGTTACATTTTCATCGATGCCCCTCATATTGATATTAAAGAAGGGTACGACCCTAGGACATTCTTCATAGCTATAAATAGTGAGCTCGGTTATCATTGTAAAGGACACAAATTTTTTGGCAAACTTACACTATATTTCATATAAAGCTCAATACAGTCTTATCTTCTTATTCTTTTGTTGTTGTGCCCGGAAACCTTGTTCCCGGAATTGTTGCTTCTGATGTTTTGTCTATATCTTAAGGCTAAGTATTGCGTAACTCTTCAATTATTTGTTTATTTCTGGATCAAATTAATTCACTTATCTAGAAACCACGTATAATTCAACAATATCGTTTTACGGGTAAACAGTATGGCGCCCATCGTGGGACCTAGATAGCCGTGTAATTAAATTGATCCTTGCCTTTTTTACTAACGTGTTTTGATCGTTTTTGTCTTAGAAAAAATAATAAGAAATGGCAGATAACACTGTTAACGACATGCACTGCCCCGAGATTCGAGGGAATCAGCCACATTCCGAGGACTCAATCAGCGACACCCATAACAAAGGGAGTGACGCTACACTAGTGCATGACACGCAGTATCCTCGACATGTTCGGGGGACCACTTCTGATGACGCTGATGAGGAACATGTCGTCAAAGCGGTAAGAGCCTTGCAAGAGCAACAAGCGATCATTCTAGGCCACCTCACACGACAGGATAAAGTTGTGATGGAGTTGAAGCAAGCGCTATCGGGAGCTTCAAATAATGTGAACAGACGAGATTCGATCCCTCCCGGGATCCCACGAATCAAACAACATGGAGGTCCTTGACCGGGTTTGACAATTCAAGTGTTATCACAAAAGGGGAAGTTTTGCTCACCACGTTCGCAAAAGGAGTTGTTAAGGATACGGAGTTCCATGTGATAGACGCAGACATGTCATATAATATAATTATGGGAAGACTGTGGATTCAAGATATGGATGTCGTCCCATCCACATTACATAAAGTTATCAAATTTTCTTCACAGTGGGGAATCCATCAAATTCGTGGATATCGGCAAGATTCAAGAAGTGTCAACTTGGTGGTAGTTTCAAGCACGATAACCAATAATGCAGGCGCAAAATAGCACTACATAACTCGATTGAGGATATTGGTACAAAGACCTCAACTGAAGGCATACCAGGACAGGCTGATGTTGATTCAAGACCTGATGTTATTCAAGAGCCAGAAAAAAATGAAAATATTAAGACAACTACCGAAGAACTCGAAGCTACAGTGCTATTTACACGCTGATGGAAAAACATGTTTACATCAGATCAAATTTAAGCCCATAAACGAAAGGTAAGTTAATCAAATTTTTACAAGCTAACGTATATTGCTTTGCCTAGTCGTATTCAGATAAGACATGTATATCACCGGAGGTAATGACCCACAAATTGAATGAGGACCCATCATACCTATATGTCAAACAAAAAAAAGAGGAAGCAAAGATCATTCAAAAATCAAGTAATCCAAGATGAGGTACAAAAGTTTATAAAAATTAGATCGATACGAGAGGTAAAGTATCCTAAATGGTTTGCTAATACCATGGTAGTTCCTAAAAAGAATAAAAAATGACGAGTTTGTGGAGATTATACTGATCTAAATAAAGCTTGTCCTAAAGATTCATTTCCTTTGTCGCATATAGATCAACTAATCGATTCTACCGCAGGACATGAATTTTTGTGTTTTTTAGATGCATATTCAGGATATAACCAAATAAAAATGGACCCCCTATATGAAAAAAAAACTTTATTTATCACATACATGGGAACTTACTGTTATAAAGTCATTTTGGTTTAAAAAATACTGGAGCCACTTATCAAAGGTTGGTGACTAAAATATTTCAAGAACATCTTGAAAAAACTATGGAAGTCTACATTGCCGATATGCTTGTCAAGTCAACACAGGCAGGAGATCATCTTCAAGACTTGTTAGACGCTTCCGAGATTCTTCGCAAATACAATATGAAGCTAAATCCAGAAAAATGCGTTTTTGGCATGGCGTCATGTAAGTTTTTAGGATTTCTCATTTCAAATAGAGGTATTGAAGTGAATCCTGTGTAGATCAAAGCTATCGAGGAAATACCAAATTTACTCACGAGAAAAAAAGAAGTGTATAGATTAACATGGAGAATAACAGCCTTGGGGAGGTTTATATCAAAATCATCAGAAAAGAGTTCTAAATTCTTTTCAGTATTGAAAAAGCAGAATCACTTTGAATGGACTAACAAATGCAAACAACCCATCAAGGACCTAAAATCGTATCTGTCAAATCTGCCTCTACTAGCCAAACCAAAAGACGGTGAAAGGCTTCTCATTTATCTTGTTGTGTCAGAAGTAGCGGTAAGTGCGATGTTGGTACAAGAGGATAAATGTCAACAATCCCCAATTTATTATGTTTGTAAATCTTTGCTAGATGCTGAGACACGCTATGCCCATTTGCAAAAGCTTGCTTTAGCGTTAATTATAACTTCTAGGAAGTTAAGACCTTATTTCCAATGTCAACCTATTTATGTAAAAACTGCTTTCCCCTTGAGGAATATATTGCATAAACGGGAATTATCAGGTAGATTAGCTAAATGGGCAATAGAACATAGTGATTATAGTATCGTATATCAGCCCAGAACTGCAATAAAATTGCAGGTTTTAGCAGATTTTGTAGCGCATTTCAGCATGAATTTAGTTCCTGAAGCAGAAAAGGTACTACAAGTATTCACTGGATCTAATCCAGGGACTTGGACTTTGTTTACCAATAGTTCTTCAAATGTTAAAGGAGAGGTTTAGGAATTGTTTTAATTCCACCTTTAGGGGAAGTCATAAGACGAGCAATAAAATGTTATCCAATCACTAACAAGGAGAGGCAGAGTACGAAGCTGTGATTGCAGGTTTGGAACTGGCACGAGAACTTGGTATAGAGTAGATTGTGATAAAAAATGATTTGCAGTTGGTGGTTAACCAGATGCAGGGGATTTGCGTGGAAACAGAAACACGAATGCAACAATACATGGAAAAGGTACAACAATTCCTTAGACAATTTCAATCGTGGAAGGTCGTGCAGATACCCAAGGAGGAGAATGCAGAAGTAGATGCATTGGCAAATCTCGCGTCTTTCACAAATGTAATAAATGCAGAAAATGCTATCATGGTATATTTGTTTCATTCGGCACTTGACCAAGACAAGAGCGAGATAAATTTTAATAATCTTACTCGAGATTGGAGGAAAGAATTTGTGAACTTTTTGCAGTATGAAATCTTACCCGAAGACAAGAAGAAGTCACAATTGCAGTAAGGAATTTTTCTTCGAAGTCTTTTGTTGAATTAAGACTTAGCAGTAGGGAATTCCTCTTCGAAGTCTTTTGTGGTAATAAGACTTCTAGGGATGATGGGGCCCATTGTTGGAGGAGAAAAGTCCCCGACTTTGTTTTTGCTTTTTGAGAATCCGGTACGTTTTGAGGAAGAAGTATTGTAGGAAAGAAAGAGTCTTTCGTTTGAAGAGAATTAGAAAAAAGATAGAAGAAGCTATATGCAAGTTAAATAAAGGAAGTTTGAAAAGTTATGAAGTATAAGGGTGGAACCGTGGAAGTTGATACGTATAAGTAAAAATTTTGGCGGTTAAATTCATGGCCAATATTGTATTGGTGGAAAAAAGACACGACACATGGAGCATCAATAAGCCGACGAGGCATGACACATGGAGCGTCGATATAGCGAAAAGTGGCATTCTCAATTAACTAAATTAAGGATGCATAGAAGGTACGGGAGAAACACCCACGGGGACAATATAAGAGAAAAGAACTGAGATTGACTGTTGTCAAAGGAGAAACAGGAACGAAATGAAGACTGCAAAGAAGGGAAGATACACGAATCAAAAGTAAATAAGGAAGGGGAATCAGGAGCAGTTATAAGGAATCTTTAGTCATAAATATGACAGTTACAGTTATCTATGGTAATGGGCAATCAATACGATTAATGCCTTTAATTAGTCCAAATTAAGTGTGAGAATCGTTACGATTGTATGCTCTTTTATAAGGATGAATTTCATTTGTAAGGCCACATTATGCTTATTACTGAAATATATACTGTAATTCTTTGCTTTATTCTCCAAGTTTTCAGCCTTAATTTTGCGGATTGATTTCTAGCTCATTCCTTATTTTTCTTTGCTAACATCTCCGTCATTTTTTTTCTATTTTTTCCTAAGATTATTGGGAAAGTGAAGTAAATTTTAGTTATCAGTAACCCTTTTACTTCTTAATATTGACTTTGATCGATAAATCCATTTTTGGTTAAACAAGTATTACCTCGATAATCGGCAAAATATGTGTTGGATTATGGGAAGACGCGTGTTCGGGGCATTATGCGGAGAGACATGTGTCTAATCAACCGTCAGAAGCCTTCAGAGGGAATTATAATAATTCCCGCCAAAAGAGTGTTTCTACCAACTTCGTGGTAACACAAAGTTATGTCACTGAAAAGTAGATGGATTATCTGTATTGGGTAAAATATGTTATGACACGTGGCCGTCCGAGAAAGGAACACGTGGAACCCAAGACAGGTGGATGACGGAAGACTGACGACAACTGTTTTGTTTGTCATCGGGAAGAATAATGCTCATAAAGATGTGATAAATGCTCTTATCCCGGTTGCATTCAATAGAGAATATTCATAGCACTAAGAGAAGGTTACCCGTTACAAGAAATTTGACATATATGTTCACCGTTACATTTCATCAATGCCCCTCGTAATTGACATTAAAGAAGGGCACAATCCTAGGACCTTCTTCATAGCCATAAAGATTGTCATTGTAAAGGACACGAATTTTCTAGCAAACTTACACTATATTTTATACAAAGCTCAATACAGTCTTATCTTCGTATTTCTCGATTCTTTTGTTGTTACGCCCGAAAACCTTGTCCCTGAAATTGTTGCTTATGCTGTTTCATTTATAGCTTAAAGCTAAGTATTGCGTAACTCTTCAATTATTTATTTATTTCAGAATCAAATTAATTCAGTTATCTAGAAATCACGTATAAATTCAACATTATTGTTTATGAGTAAACAAATCTACCCTCGTCATCCCAAATATTTGAAGAGTGTTCCTGCGTCTCTTATTTGGATGTCTCGTTCCTTAAGAGACCTTACATGACTTCTGTTACGCGGCGCCTTCCTGAGATGCTTTGGAAGGGTGACGTAAGGCTAAGCAACCAATGCCAGGGTGGTTGTTGTCCGCCAAATGAGGTCCCCGCCACA
>ML298276.1:71439-89469 GCA_005239495.1 Nicotiana undulata | reverse complement strand
CTTTAGTCTAAGTAACAGAAACACAACACCCGTTAAAAAACTAACAGCAACATGCAATCTGCAACATGCAATATTAGGTTAAATGTAGCAGAGCTTTTCTCCTAATATACTTGGAATTAAAGGATGAAAAACATATAAAATTGAATATCTACGAGTTTAGTTTCTAACTCATTAAACCGTTCATCAATACGACATCGGAGTAGAGAGATATTCGTGTTTTCGCGAGACTGCGCAAGCAGCTCCCAATGGACCCACTAAGGTGGTAGACAATCCTTGAACATTTTAAAGGGTTTGGACGGCGCATTTTTAGTCATTTTAGACCAAGGACTTGCTCCCTTTCCTCTTAGAAGATTTTTTCTAATAGTTTGTGGATTAAAATTAATTTAATAATTTATTTGATGTGTCATGTCATGTCTAATTACCTCTCCCCAAATTTTCTTCAGTTTCCCTCTATCTTTCCTTAGACCGATTACTGCCAACCTCTCAGATTAGTTTCTAATTAATATTTTGTATTAACTTTTAATTTTTTTTTATCTATGACTCTTCCCATGCTAGCTAATGCAAACACGTTCTTGAAACCTTAATTAATTAAGAACCTCCAAAACCTATTCCCTATAGGCAAATGTTATAATATATTCACCATAAATTGGGGCTATTTTGAAGAATTTTACCTTGACTTGGAGGGGATATATAGACCTTCCAACACAAAATCATGTTTGTCTATTTCTTTTTAAAACTAAATAATCAATGCGTTGTCCTGTTATAATTGGTAAGCAAATCGTGCTCTTCACTCTTACATTATAACATAAGCTTCTAATGCTTTGTACTGACATACAATTCGTCAATTTACATGTTTTTTGTGTGTTATACTCTTGAAATATTAGTACCCCGAAGCCTATACCTTGGCTAATATTACAAAATTTTGGAGCTTGCTTTAAAGCCTTTCTGCTGACCTTCCAAATATGAGTGTGTTTGGGTTGGATTACCTTAAGTACTTATTTTTTTGTTTGAATAGATGAAATGGAGTGCTTTAAAGCCAAACGCTTTTAAGCTGAAAAATCTAAAATAAGTCAAAAGCTTTGGATTAGAACTTAATCCCTTTGGGCCTTTCTTTTGTGGTATACCGACTTCAACTTACGTATGCCCTACTAGCCCATATATAGTAACACTAGCTTAGATTATTAGCCAATCAACCAAATTCCTAGACGAAGAGTGATTATAATAATGTAAATGTGATAATTTAATATTTTAAAAAATAACAAATATGAAATTTGATTATACATCAATTATAAATTTAATACTGAATCTACAGTTATATTTCACTTTACTCCTAAATAGATTGCTAAAATCAATTACAAGAGGAAGATTTCAATGTCACTTTTGATAATTTTAAAATATACATTCAATACAAGACTCAACTACTTTGAAATCGTTATTGTCCTGTTTTATTTTTAAGCTCTTCAATATATCAAAATGTTCAAGTGAACAATCCAATAATCAAGAAGTTATTACTCAAATAAGGTTATATATGTAATATTCGAATGGAAAGTGCAATCACATCCACTCCTCTCGACTCTCTCTCTCTCTCTCTATATATATATATATATATATATATATATATGGAGATGACATATCAGGTCCACACACACACACACACATATATATATATGTGTGTGTGTGTGTGTGTGATGACCTGATAGGTCATCTCCTATTCTGAAACCTAATTCTGTTATCTGAAGTCTTAAAAATCATGTTTTAGCTTTCTTCGATTTGCGTGCACAGCCGAACGTCTTTTCGAAAAGTTTTTATGTTAAAAATTGAGAAAAATAAGAATTTTGCCTAAAAACTTCATTTGAGTTGACTTAGGTCAAATTTTTTAGTAAACGGACATGGATTCGTGTTTTGACGGCCCCGGTGGATCCGTATCGTGATTTGAGACTTGGACGTATGCCTCGAACCGAATTCGAAAGTTCCTAGCCCGAGATATCGGACTTTGTCGAAATTTGAAAGTTAAAGGCTTAATGAATTTCAGTACCCCCTCGGCCGTCCCTTTAATCCGTCATGCTAAGAATAATGGGTTTAGGAAGAATATGGTCTTTGTTTCGGGGTTTGGGCATTTTGACCAAATATTGAATTTTTGGATAACGGGTTCGTATTTTGGTTCCGGAACCCGGTATACGTCCAATACATTATTTATGACTTGTCTGTGAAATTTGATGAAAAATGGAGTTGGTTTGACGTGATTCGGAAGTCCGGTTGTGAAAATAGAAGTTTCAAGTTTTCTTTAAAATTTCATTTGATTTGGTGTTCAATTCGTAGTTCTAGGTGTTATTTTGGTGAATTGATCGCGCGACCAAGTTCCATTGATATTTTTAGACTTGTGTGCATAGTTGGTTTGGTGCCCCGAGGACTCGGGTGAGTTTCGGATAGGCTACGGAGTGAATTGAACTTAGAAAAATCATAGCTGGTGCATCAGACCTGCAGATTTTGCATTTGCGAGATCTGGCTTGCAAATGCGAGTCTCGCATTTGCGAAGAAACCATCGCATTTGCGAGCAGTGGGTTGAGGGATGGACCTTCGCATTTGCGAAGTTTTGGTAGCATTTGTGATCCTCCCTTGTTCGCATTTGCGAAGTTTTGGTCTCATTTGGAGGTTCGCAAATTGTCGCAAATATGATACCTGCAGCTGAACAAAAGATTACATAGACGAGATTTTTGATTCATTCTTCAAATTTTCAAACCTAGAAACACATGAGGTGATTTTCCAAAGAACTTTTCATCCCCAAATCATTGGTAAGTCATCTTTAACTAATTTCTTTCAATCTTCCACTATGTTTTCCTAAGATACAACCTAAAATCTAAAGTTTCATGGGAGAAATGGGGATTTTTGGGTAGAAATTAGGGATTTGATAAATTGGGGATTTAGACCTCAAATTGGAGTCGGATTCCAAAACAAATCACATAACCGAGCTCGGGGTGAATGGGTAAGCAAGTATTGGTCCGAAATTCCGGGTTTGGACCAAGCGGGCCTGGGTGTTCACTTTTGTTGACTTTTTTAATAATGACCTAAATTGAATTCTTTACAATTGTGGGTAGTTCCTAAGGCTTAAATTGAATTGTTTGGTTGGTATTTTGCTAGATTCTATTGGTTTGGAGGCTTGTGTTAAAGTAAAAGTCGTGGTTGAGCTTTGAGTTTGATTGTTGGAGCGAGGTAAGTGTCGTTTATAACCTTTATTTGAGGGAATATGACTTGTGTGTCTATTTTCTACTTGTTTAATTAGTGGGAACAACGTATATGTGAGGTGATGAGTACGTATGTGTCGTATTCGGGTTAAAGCATGTGGGAGGGGTTTGGTTTCTTGCAATTATAGCTTTCTTTGCTCAGGTTAGCTATGTTTAGACTAGTATTGTTAAATTGATCGCGTATATCATGTTTACAAATCTTTTGGTGATAAATGCGTATTTATTCCGAAGTTGAGGTTGACATTGTGGAACCAAATGTGGAAGTAAGGCTTGTACTTGTTATTTTATCACCTTATTGTTATTTGTTCATTGCATTATGGTGAGGGAGAGTGTTAATGCACGAAGGGTGATGTCGTGCCATTTCTATTGACTTATGGTGAGGTTGAGAGTGAACGCACGAAGAGTGATGTCGTTCCATATTGTGAGTGTTAATGCACGAAGGGTGATATTGTGCCATGTTATGAGAGTTAATGCACGAAGGGTAATGCCGTGCCGTTTCTATTTGATTTTAAGGTGAGGTTGAGAGTAAAGCACGAAGAGTGATGCCGTGTAATTTTTCCTTTACTATGTTTACTCGTTCTTATTGGTTCATAGTTCATTGGTTGTTCTAGTTCCCATTCCGTTGTAGTTCTCTATCTCGTAATCCCCTCAGCATGTTTCCCCCTCCCAATATTACCTGTCTAGTTCTTCATTATTATTATTTGTATATACTCTGTTAAATTGTACATGTTTGATTTGTAGGTGTCTTGTCTTAGTCTCGTCACTATTTCGTCGAGGTTAGGCTCGGCACTTACCAGTATATAGGTCGGTTGTACTGATACTGCACTCTGCACTTTCTGTGCAGATTTTGGTACCGGCTCTGGCTGATTGAGAGGTTAGCTGCCGGATTTGCGGTCGGGAGACCCAAGGTAGATCTGCTGGCTTCCGCAGACCTTGGAGTCTCTTCCTAGTTTTATCATTTACTGTTTTTCTACTTCTAAACAATGTATTTTCCTTTTCTAGACTATGTTTGTAGTAATCATAGTAGCTCGTGAGTTTTGACTCCAGATCCGGGTAGTGGTAAATGTTGAAGTTTCTGTATTATTCTGCACTTGTTGTATTTCATTTTAGTTTTTGCTGCTATTTACCGAATTGAATAAGGTTTGGCTTAATATATTCTCTAATGTTGGCTTGCCTAGCAAGTGGAATGTTAGGCGTCATCACGGTCCTGACGGTGGGAATTCCAGATTGTGACAAGTTGGTATTAGAGCACTAGGTTTCCTAAGTCTCACAATTCTCGAGCGAGCTTAGTAGAGTCTGAGGGATCGGTGTGGAGACGTCTGTACTTATCTCCTAGAGGCTGAAGTTTAGGAACAAATTTCACTTTTATTCTTCTCTATCGTGCAATTTCGTTTTCTCAATACTGATTGAACTCTTCTACTCTTATTCTCTCATAGATGGCGAGAACACGTACCGCTTCTTCAAGTGAGCAGCAGCTAGAGCCTCCAGTGGAAACTCCTACGAGGGGATGAGGTCGAGGACGAAGCCGTGCCAAAGGCAGAGGCAGGGGTAGAGCTCAGCCCAGAGCCCCAGCAGTGGAGCCTCATGTAGAGTTTGATGAGGAGGCTCCATCCCAGTCTGTTCATGCCGGGCCATCTCAGGTTCTGGAGGGGTTCATTGCCACCCTAGTGCTTCAGGACGTTTTGGTATGTTTGGTGGGTGTTATGGAGAGTGTGGCCCAGACTGGCGCATTTCCCATGGCACCAGCCATCTCTCAGACTGGACGAGGAGCACAAACTCTTGCTACTCACACTCCGGAGCAGATGGCTCCCTACTATCAAACTCCAGCAGCTCAACTAGTCAGAGTAGTTCAGTCGATTGTTGCAGCACATGCCGGTGATGGGTCAGCTATGTCTTTGGAGGATTTATGGAGAATGGACAAGTTCACCAAGCTCTTTCTAGTTCACTTCAGTGGTGCATCTTCAGAGGACCCTCAGGAGTATCTTGACAGCTATCATGAGGTTTTACGAGACATGGATATAGTGGAGACCAATGGGGTCGATTTTCCTGCATTTTAGAATACTGGTTCAGCCAATATATGGTGGAGAGATTATTTGTTGACCAGACCAACTGGTTCACCTGCTCTTACTTGGGACCAGTTCTCTCAGCTCTTCCCGGAGAAGTTTCTCCCTATTACATTGAGAGATGAGCATCGACGCCAGTTCGAGCATCTTCAGGAGGGCAATATGACTGCTATCTAGTATGAGATCCGTTTTGTGGATTTGGCACGTCATGATCTTCTTCTACTTCCTACCGAGAGAGAGGGTGAGGAGTTTTATTGAGGGACTTGCTCAGCCCATCAGATTGCAGATGGCTAAGGAGACTGGGAGTGAGATTTCTTTTCAGGAGGCTGTCAATGTCGCTAGGCGAGTCGAGGTGGTTCTTGCTCAGGGAGGTCAGGGGTCTGACAAGAGACCTTGTCATTCCAGTGAGTACAACAGTGCCTTATTTGGAGGCAGGGGTGCTTTTAGTATGGGCCATCCTCCAAGGCCATTTCATTCATCACTCCAGGCATCCCAAGGTGCTCCAGGTGGTCGTGGCCCACATATGCCTTATTCTGACCAGCTAGCCTATAGTGCACCACCAACTCATATCATTGCACCTCCGCTCTAGAGTTTTCAGGGTGGTTACTCAGGCCGATAGGGTTAGTTTCACGGCCAGCAGTCACAGCAGCCGAGGTCTTGTTATACTTGTGGTGATCCGAGGCTTATTGCTAGTTTTTGCCCTCGCGCATCGAGCAATTCACAGCATTAGGGTTCTCGTGCTATGGTCCCGGCACCAGGTGCTACACCTCCCACTCAGCCAGCTAGAGGTAGGGGTCAGGCAGCCAGAGGTGGTGGTCCGACCATTAGAGGTAGAGGTCAGGCCGCTAGAGGTGGAGGCCAACCAGGGGTCGTCCTAGAGATATAGTTTAGAGTAGTGGGGCCCAGCCCCGATGCAATGCTTTTCCACCCAGGCCTGAGGCTGAGTTATCTGACGCCATTATTACGGGTATTGTTTCAGTTTGCAGTAGAGATGCTTCAGTTCTATTTGACCCGGTTTCCACTTACTCCTATGTGTCATCCTATTTTGCTTCATATTTGGTTGTTCCTCGTGATTCTTTGAGTGCCCCTATGCATGTGTCCATATTTGTGGGGGATGTTATTGTTGTAGATCATGTTTATCATTCGTGTATGGTCACTATTGGGGGTCTTGAGACTAGTGTAGATCTTCTACTTCTCGATATGGTTGATTTTGATGTTATCTTGGGCATGGATTGGTTGTCACCTTATTACACTACATTGGACTATCACGCCAAGATGGTGACCTTAGCTTTGTCGGGGTTGCCTCGATTAGAGTGGAGGGAGACTCCTGGCCATTCTTCCAGCAGGGTTATCTCTTTTATGAAGGCTCGGCGTATGGTCGAGAAGGGATGTTTAGCTTATTTGGCTTATGTTTGTGATTCTAATGCAGAGGTTCCTTCCATGGATTCCGTGCCAGTTGTTCGTGAGTTTCCAGAGGTATTTCCTGCAGACGTGTCGGGGATGCCACCCAACAGGGGTATTGATTTCTGTATTGATTTGGCTCCGGGCACTCAACCCATTTCCATTCCGCCATACCCTATGGCCACGCCAGAGTTGAAGGAATTTAAGGAACAGTTGCAAGATTTGCTTAATAGGGGCTTCATTAGACCTAGTGTCTCGCCCTGGGGTGCACCTATGTTGTTTGTGAAGAACAAGGATGGATCGATGAAGATGCGCATAGATTATCGGTAGTTGAACAAAGTCACCATCAAGAACAAGTAACTATTGGCGAGGATTGTTGATTTATTTGATCAGCTTCAGGGTGCCAAGGTGTTTTCGAAGATTATTGATGTCCCTAAGACAGCTTTCAGACTTAGGTACGGGCATTATGAGTTTCTAGTGATGTCCTTTGGGTTGCCCTAGCAATTTGATGAACCAAGTGTTCAAGACTTATTTGGATTCCTTTGTGATTGTGTTTATTGACGATATCTTGATATACTCCCATAGTCGAGAGGAGCATGAGCAGCATCTTAGGACTATGCTTCAAACTCTGAGAGACAACCAGTTGTATGCTAAAATTTCAAAGTGCGAGTTTTGGTTGGTTTTGGTCGCTTTCTTGGGCCACATTATATCAACAGAGGGCATTCAAGTAGATCCTAAAAAGATTGAGGTAATTCAAAATTGTCCTAGACCCACATCAGCCACAGAGATCAGAAGCTTCTTAGATATGGCAGTCTATTACCGTCGATTAGTGGAGGGGTTTTCATCTATAGCAGCCCCATTGACCAGGCTGACCCAAAAGGATGCCCGTTTAGATAATCAGACGAGTGTGAGGCGAGATTTTAGGAGCTCAAGATGGATTTGACTACAACTCGGTGTTGGTGTTGCCCACAGGTTCAGGATCTTATACGGTATATTGTGATGCATCCCGTGTTGGGCTCGGTGCGATATTAATGCAGGAGGACATGGTGATTGCATATGTGTCGCGGAAGTTGAAGGTTCATAAGAAGAATTACCTTGTCCATGATTTAGAGTTGGTATCCATTGTTCATGCGCTGAAGATTTGGAGGCACTACCTTTACGGCGTGTCGTGTGAGGTTTTCACGGATCATCGAAGACTTCAGTATTTGTTCAAGCAAAAGGATCTCAATTTGAGGCAGAGGAGGTGGTTGGAGCTATTGAAATACTATGATATCACCATATTGTATCATCCTAGGAAGGCCAATGTGGTGGCCGATGCCTTGAGTAGAAAGGCAACGAGTATGGGAAGCCTTGCGTTCATTCCAGTGAATGAGAGGCCGCTTGCATCAGATGTTCAGACTTTAGACAACCAGTTTGTGAGGTTGGATATTTCATAGACTAGCCGTGTTCTAGCTTGTATAGTCGCTCGGTCTTCTTTGTTTGAGTGTATCAGAGATCGGCAGTATGACGACCCTCATTTGTTGGTCCTTAGGGACACAATGCGGCACACTGGTGCCAACCAGGTTACTGTTAGAGATGACGGGATCTTGAGGATGCAGGTTCGTATTTGTGTGCCTAATGTGGATGAACTTCATGAGTTGATTCTTGAGGAGACCCATAGTTCCCAGTATTCTATTCATCCGGGCGCCGCCAAGATGTATCAAGACATGCGGCAGCATTATTGGTTGAGGAGGATGAAGAAGGTATAGTTGCTTATGTAGCTCGATGCCTGAATTGTCAGCAAGTGAAGTATGAGCATCAGAGACCTGATTGTTTGCTTCGGAAGATAGAGATTCCTGAGTGAAAGTGGGAGCGTATCAATACGGATTTCGTTGTTGGACTCCCACAGACTCAGAGGATGTTCGATGCCTTTTGGGTCATTGTAGATAGGCTGACTAAGTCAGCGCATTTCATTCCTATGGTAGTTACCTATTTTTTGGAGCGGTTGGCAGAGATTTATATCAGTGAGATAGTTCGTCTTCACGGTGTGCCCGTGTCTATCATTTCTAATCGAGGTACGCAGTTCACCTCGCACTTCTGGAGGGCAGTACAACGTGAGTTGGGCACGCGGGTCGAGTTGAGCACAACATTTCATCCTTAGATGGACGGACAATTCGAGCGCACTATTCATATATTGGAGGATATGCTCCGCGCATGTGTTATATACTTCGGAGGATTGTGGGATCAGTTCTTGCCCCTTGCAGAGTTTGCCTACAACAAAAGCTACCAGTCGAACATTTAGATGGCTCCCTATAAGGCATTATATGGTAGGCGATGCTGGTCACCAGTTGGGTTGTTCGAGCCGGGGGAGGCTCGATTGTTGGGCACATATCTAGTACATGATGCCTTAGATAAGGTCAATATTATTCAGGATCGACTTCGCACAGCTCAGTCCAAGCAGAAGAGTTATGTCGACCGTAGAGTTCGTGATGTTGCATTCATGGTCAGGGAGAGAATGTTGCTCTGGGTATCACCCATAAAGGGTGTCATAAGGTTCGGAAAGAAGGGCAAGATGAGCCCTAGGAATATCAAACCTTTTGAGATTCTCGAGAGAGTGGGAGAGGTGTCTTACAGGCTTGCGTTGCCACCGGGGTTATCAGCGATTCATTCGGTGTTCCAGGTGTCCATGCTTTGGAGGTATCACGTTGATATGTCCTATGTATTAGATTTCAGCTCTGTCTAACTGGACAAGGATTTGACTTACGAGGAGGAGCCGATGGCTATTCTATCCCGGTAGGTTCGTCATTTGAGGTCGAAGAGTCATCCATTAGTTCGAGTGTAGTGAAGAGGTCAGCCCATCGAGGCAGCTACTTGGGAGTCCGAGTCAGACATGCGAAGTAGATATCCCCACTTTTTCACCAGTTTAGGTACATTTCTATGTCCGTTCGAGGACAAATGGTTATTTTAGAGGTGGAGAATGTCATGACTCGATTGGTCATCTCCTATTTGAGAAGGCAACAGGGAATTCCAATCTTCGCTTTTGCAATAATTTGTTCGCATTTGCAGAACCCCCTGTCGCAAATGCAACATCTGCATCCTGTTAAGTGCTGAGAATTCCGAGTCTTAGCTTCATTTTCATATATTTTGAACCCTAGCTTCGATGAGAGGCAAATTTGTGAGGGGATTTTCATACCAAATCATTGAGTAAGTATCTTTAATCATTTCTCAACTGAATTTATATAAGATTTAACATCAAACTCATGAGAAATCTATAAAATGTTTTGGGGATTTTGTCAATGTTTTGAAAAATAAAAATTTGGGATTTGGAAGTCGAATAGGACTCGGATTTGAAAACAAAATACATATTTGGACTCATGATTCTATGAGTAGTCAAGACCTACCCTTGGACCCAGGTTTTGACCGGGCGGGCCCGGGGTTTGACTTTTGTTGACTTTTTAGAAATCTAATGAAAATCACAACTTTATTAATTGAAATTATTTTCTCTTTCATTGTGTGATATATTCAAGTCGTCGCGGGCTAGACTGAGCCGGGCGGAGGCGAATTTGTAAAGAAAAAAAGGCTAAATTGAGTGTTGAGTTAGCCGAATTGAGGTAAGTGTTTTGCCTAACTTTGTTGAGGAAATTTTTTCTCCTATTTGTCATTGTTTGCTACATGCGGGGGTGATACATATATGAGGTGACATGCGTATATGTATGTGCCAGGGTTAATCATACTCGGGGGGGTGGATTATGTTGCATTTGTGTTTTGTAGAATTTCGTGACCTTCCTGCTTCATACTTACTCTTAGATACTAAGAACATAGAATTAAATGTTAGAAATCCAGACTTAGCTTATTATAACTTGATCAAATTTGACGGAATTCTGAGAATACATTGACATGTCTAATTTGGTCATCTCTATGCTTAATCATTAATACATTGATACATCTGATCTTCTTGATATACTAGATTCTATACTTCTTTTGTGGATCATTTGTGAGATTTGTTGAAGTATTTGAATAATACGGTTCTTGAGGGTTTATTGAATCATTGTTGGCTCGGAAAGTGGTTATTGGGATTTGTTTGGAATATCCGTTAAAAACACTCCCCTTGATGTTATTTATGCTTCATGCCTTGTTTGTCATTAATATACATATTCTTGGTAAGGAAGAGTGTGAAGCACGAAGGGTGATGCCATGCCATTGTATATACATTATCATGTGAGGGAGAGTGTAAAGCACGAAGGGTGATGTCATGCAATATTATTGAGAGTAAAACGAAGGGTGATGTCGTGCCAATAATATTGAGAGTAAAATCACGAAGGGTGATGCCGTGCCATATCATTTTAGAGTAAAAGCACGAAGGGTGATGTCGTGCCATTTCATTTATATTGTTATGCTTGTATGTTATCGTGAGGTCATGGCACGATGGGTGTTTCCGTGCAGGAGAGGACGGGGGACATACATTATGTTTGATATCAGTCTTTTGTGTATACGTTCATGTCTTTACCTCGAACTGTTATTGTCATAACTATAGATCAGATGTGACTTGTTGCTATTGTTATGTTATTGATCTTCATCTCAATTGTTGTCGTATTTCTCATACCTTCTACTTGCTTAACTTGCAATGACCATGCTTATTTCCTGGTTTTATAATTATACTCATGCCATATCTATTCTGTTGCACTTTAGTATAAGCCTTTCACCATGCTAGTCATTCATGCTCTTACTTGTTGACTTGTAAAGATTATGTGTTTCCTTTATATCGGTACTTAGGCCTCCAATATCCTAGTTAATTGAAGTTGATATTCCTTGTTTTCCAATTGTTGTTATTACTCACGTGCTTTCCACTTAGTCTTTTACTATTGCTTACATGTATATACTTGTCCATTGTTGCTACTTGCGTATTTCCTACTTCGTAATCCCTGTTATCGGTATTTCTGTCATCTGGTTGGTGTTGTTATACGTAAATTTGGAAGGATGAGTTGAACACACGAAGGGTGTTGCCGTGCTAATTTATTTAAATATGGCGAGGAAGAGATAGAATCATGAAGGGTGTTACCGTGCCATTTGACTTGATATCTTGGATACACTTCTCATACCAGGAAAGATTGTAAATCTTCTACTGTGATTCCTGCTAGTAATTGTTGATTGTCTCGCATTGTGTACGGAATTTTTATCTGTTATATTTGAACTGTCAATACTGTTAGTCTAATGTACAGGTTATAGCAGTAAGCACATTTTAACTAAAAACCTCGTCACTACTTCGACGAGGTTAGACAAAATACTTACCAGTACATGGGGTTGGTTGTACTGATACTACACTTCTGTATGATGTGTACATATTTCTGGAGTAGAGCTGCTGGTGATGTCGGGTGCTGATTCTGAAGATGTTTGCGCACTCCGGATATAGATGTCTCTTGATCTTGGTAGCTTAGGTTTTGTTATTCTGTTTATGTATCTTTCAACAGAACGTGTATATTCACACCAGTTTTGTAAATTTTAAATCTTAGAAGCTCATGAGTCGTACCACCAGTTCTTGGGTAAATTTGTAAAAGTTCAGATAAATCCTATTTTACTTTCTTATATATATTCATTTGGCTTGTATCTATTGTTAGATGGATTACCTAGCGGGTCGAGTTAGGTGCCATCACGACTTGTGATTTTGGGTCGTGACAATCTCCCTATTGTTATTTGTTCATTACATTATGGCGAGGGAGAGAATGCACGAAAGGTGATGCCGTGTCGTTTCTATTGACTTATGGTGAGGTTGCGAGTGAAAGCACGAAGGGTGATGCCGTGCCATATTGTGAGTGTTAATGCACGAAGGGTGATAACGTGCTATGTTATGAGAGTTAATGCACGAAGGGTGATGCCGTGCCGTTTCTATCTGATTTTATGGTGAGGTTGAGAGTAAAACACGAAGAGTGATGCCGTACAATTTTTCATTTACTGTGTTTACTTGTTTTTATTGGTTCATAGTACATTGGTTGTTCTAGTTCCCATTCCGTTGTAGTTCTCTATCTCGTAATCTCCTCAACATGTTTCCCCCTCCCGATATTACCTGTCTAGTTCTTCATTGTTGTTATATGTATATACTCTGTTAAATTGTACATGTTTGATTTGTAGGTGTCTTGTCTTAGTCTCGTCACTATTTCGTCGAGGTTAGACTCGGGACTTACCAATACATGGGGTTGGTTGTACTGATACTGCACTCTGCACTTTCTGTGCAAATTTTGGTACCGGCTCTGGCTGATTGAGAGGTTAGCTGCCGGATTTGCTGTTGGAGACCCAAGGTAGATATGCTGGCGTCCGCAGACCCTGGAGTCTCTTCCTAGTTTTATCATTTACTGTTTTCTACTTAAAAACAGTGTATTTTCCTTTTCCAGACTCTGTTTGTAGTAATCATAGTAGCTCGTGAGTTGTGTCTCCAGATCCGGATAGTGGTAAATGTTGAAGTTTCTATATTATTCCGCACTTGCTGTATTTCATTTTAGTTTATTGCTACTATTTACCGAATTGAATATGGTTTTTCTTAATAAATTCTCTAATATTGGCTTGCCTAGCAAGTGAAATGTTAGACGTCAATACAGCCCCGACAATGAGAATTCTGGGTCGTGACAATATACAATAATGCGTTTCACTAATACGCTGCCTCATAGTCCATTTGTTCATCTGTTCTCCTCGTGGTATTTATCCATGGTAGGATATTTTGTGAACACTTGCTTAAGCATTATATTTGTTTTCCCATCATTGATTATTCATCATAGATTTTGCACTTTGATCAAATAAATCTTTTCACCAAGTTTTTTTTGTGGTATATCGCCTTCAACTTATGAATGTCTATGTCTTACTGACCTATATAGTCACACTAACATAGAATATTAAATTTAAGATGGTAAGAAATTCTTCATTAGTATCAAATAAATATCCATGAAGTGGATTATTAGCCAATTAATTATATTTAAACTACACCGACTGTAATCGTAATAACGTAAACTTAATAATTTAATAATTAAAGGACAACAAATCTTGAAGTTTGATTACACATCAATTATATTTTGGTTACTGAATCTATAGTAAGATTTCATTTCACTAAAAAAATGGATTTCTAAAATCTATTACAAGGACGCAAATTTTAACTTTGTAATTTTAAAGTAAGCGCTCAATATTTTACTACTTACAAGGCTTTACTATTTTGAAGTCTCTATTGCCATATTTTATTTTTAAACTCGTCCAGTAAAATGTTCAAATAGATTATCCCATAATCAAGAAAATAAAATTCAAATAAGGTTACACCAATACACTACCTCATTGCTCGTAGGTTCTCTCATTTATGTGTTCCTTAACGTTATTCATCTATGGCGGGATATATTGTGAATAGTTGCTCAATAATTATACTTTTGTTCCCGCGATTAATTCCTTATCATAGTCTTTACACTTTGTTCAAGCTTAATCTTTCCATGCCTTTATTTTTTTTGTGGTATTTGCTTCAACTTATATTCATGTATTGATGACATATATACTAACACTAGCATAAAGTATTGAATTTAAGATGATAAGAAATTCTCCATTATTAATAAGTTATTATCCATTAAGCGAATGATTATCCAATTGATTTCTACACCAATAATGATAGTAATAACGTAAACTTAATAGTTTAAAACTTAGGATAACAAATTTTGAAGTTTAGTTACACATCAATTAAAGTTTGGTTATTGCATCTATAGTAAGATTTCACTTTATTCATAAAGGGATTGCTAAAATCTATTTCAAGAAAGTAAATTGTAACGTCGCGTTTTGTAATATTAAAATATGCACTCAATATATTACTACATACTAGGTACTATTTTCGAATTGTCTAGTGCCATGTTTTATTTTTAAGCTCGTCAAGTAAAATGTTCAAATAGATAATCCAATAATCAAATACAATTCAAAAAAGGTTATATGAAATATTTGGTCGTCAGGTATAGTCGTACCCACTCCTTTCGGCTTAAATATACGCCCACACACATGCTATATCCGATTTTCACCATCGACGTTTTTCACTATACACTGCCTCATTGCTTGTAGGCTCTCTCGTTTGTGTGTTCCTAACGGTATTCATCCATGGCAGGATATATTGTGAAAATATGCTCAACAATTAGATTTTTATTCTCGCGATTGATTCTTTACTTTACTCTTTACACTTTGATTCATACTTAATCTTTTCAGGCCTTTATTTTGTGGGTACATCTCCTTCAGCTGATACATGTATTACTGACCTATATTGTAACACTAGCATAGAGTATTGAATTTAAGACGGTGACAAATTCTCCATTGTTAATAAATTATTATCCATTAAGCGAATTATTGGTCAATTGATCATGTTTATTTCTACACCAATAATGATCGCAATCTTAATAGTTTAATACTCAGAGGATAACAAATCGTGAAGTTTAATTACACATCAATTATAATTTGGTTATTGAATCAATAGTAAGATGTCACTTTATTCATAAATGGATTGCTAAAATCTAAACAAGAAAGTAAATTATAACGTCATTTTTGTAACTTAAAAAATGCGCTCAATATATTACTACTTACAAGGCATTAGTAATTTTGAATCTTCTAGTATCATATTTTATTTTTAAACTCGTCAATCAAAATGTTTGAATAGATAATTTAATAATCAAGAAATTACATTCAATTAAGGTTATATGAAATATTTGGTCGTGGGGTGTAGTCGTACTCACTTCTTTCGATTTAGATATATGCATACACGAAGATAATATATTCAATTTTCACCAATACATTGACACTTTTTATCAATACGCTGCCTCATCGCCCATAATCGCCCATAGTCTCTTGTTCATGTATTCTCCTCATATATGGTATCATCCATGGTAGGATATACTATGAACACTTGCTCAACCATTAGATCTTTGTTCCCAAATAATTCTTTATCATGGTATTTATACTTTGATTCAATCTTGATCTATTCGGGTCTTCATTTTGTGGTATATCGGCTTCAACGTATGCATATTTTTCTGATGATATAGTAATATTAGCGTAGAATATTAAATTTAAGATGGTAAGAAATTCTTCATTGGTACCAAATAATTATCCATTAAACGAATATTTAACTAATCGATCACATTTATTTCTGCACTAATGATGATCGTAATAATGTAACTTTAATAATTGAATACTTAGAGGATAATAAATCTTGAAGTTTGATTACACAACACTTAAATTTTGATTACTGAATCTATAGTAAGATTTCACTTCACTCATAAATGGAATACTAAAATATATTACAAAAAAGTAAATTTTAGTTTTGTAATTTTAAAGTATGCGTTCAAATGCTTTATTATTTCGTAGCCTTTATTATCATATCTTATTCTTAAACTCACGAAATACTCCTTTTGACTTAAATCATATAGGTATATGATCACACACACACACACTACTATGCACGCACATATACTATATGCAGTTTACACCAATACGCTGACGTTTAACGTTTTGGCCCAGACGAAGCACGCTTTTGATGTGTCCCAGTTGTCTTAATAGTTGTTACACGTAATAGCCATGCCGAGAACACGTGACCCTCCCTTCTCTTCTGAGTCTTAAAACTCTATATATAAACCGCTTCAATTAGTTGTCTTGTGTTTTTTCAACTTCCGTTACTTGTTTAGCCAATTAGCCCCCTTCCTGAAGAACCCTCGAATCTCTCTCTCTCTATATATACAGATAGATTCGACAATCGTTTGAATTGGATCTGGTAGAAAAGGAATGTCAATTCACTTCAAATTCAGGAGCTGTCCCAGCTTCGATTCCGTTGATATAGACGGCCGGCCGTCTATCTCGGTGCGGGAGCTGAGGTTGAAGATCATCCGCCGCAAGAATCTCAACATTTGTCAGGACTTTGATCTCGTTTTCTCTGACGCCCTCTCCGGTCAAGGTTCTTTAATTCTTCTGAATTTTTTTTCCTTCTGTGTTTGTTTGACTCATTAATTGGCCGTTTATTTATTACACTTTATGCGCACGGCTTGGAAATTATTAATTCTGGGATACATAGAGCTATGTATAGATAGTGCGAATATATTCATAGGTTCCTGATTTTTAATGTTTGAAATGTAGTTTTAATTAGTGTGCAAGAGAGAGAGTTTGAGAGAGTTGAGAGAGAGAGATTGTGAGAGAGAGTGACGTGTATGTGAGTGTTGCGACATACATGTATTTGACAATTTAACTTAATTCAGATATGCGTATATCAACGTGTTTCAGAGTAATATATATCTTTGCATTCCTATATATGTGTTTGCATGTCTGAAATTTATCTTACTCTTCTTGTGTTATTCAATGCAGAGTATAATGACGAAAATTTTCAGATTTCGAGTGGGTCAAGTGTAATTGTCAAGAGAGTTCCTGCTGGAACGATCCCTTCAGCTACTAAGTGAGTTCTTACTTCTTTGAAATGCAAACTCCCTTTAGGAGATTTTCCTAATATATGTCTTACTATTAGGTATTACCTCAATTGAATTCATTTTATAACTAGATTCTTTAGTACTTTTGCTGTGAGAGTGTGATTTTGAGCTTTTCCCTGCAATGGCTAATGGATATGTATTGTATGAGGTAAGATTACTTTGTGAGCTGTATAAAAGAGAATTGATGTTCAGTTATGGACGGGCTTTGTATTGTTGACTTGGCATTTATTGGTACTTTTTGAGTTAGAGCACTATGAATGTCACACAAGATGGACATACTGATTTTATTAGTTAATAGAAGAGGTGGATGGCATGGAGCCATGGACACGATCTGAAGTGGTATGGTTTAAAAATGAGCTGTCGCTCGAGTGAAGGTTGGCGCTTTTGAACGCCATTGGCATATGCCCGCATTCAAAGAACCACAGAGGACGCATATGCTATCTTTTATAGTTTTCTTGATATTGGTCGCGATTGATTCTAAGTAGTATCCGACAATAGTCATGTGATAGTTTTTCTTGATATTTGTTGAGATCGATTATGCATGTGTAGCCAGAGGCAGACCTACCCTATTGGGAGAGGGGTCACGGGCACTCGTTAACCTCGGAAAAAAGTTCGTATATATGGTGTATATACCTTGAAGAACGTTGATATATTTTGCAGGGACCCTTGAAGCACAAATGCTAGTTGGGGGCACTGGTCTGATGTGCCCCTTAAGCGTCTTTCTTGAGTGCAGTGACTTGGGTTCGATTCCTAATCGCTGCTTTATATTTTGGAAGTTTTGTTGTCTATTTTTTTTAACAACTCTTCTACCGTCAGAAACCAATAATCTTTTACTTTTTGCTCTATTTTATTCTTAATAGCCCCCCTCCCTCCCCCCCC
>ML298276.1:526-71204 GCA_005239495.1 Nicotiana undulata | reverse complement strand
AAAAAAAAAAGGCCCCACCACCAATTCTCCCTCCATTTAAGAGAACAAAAATTAAAAAACTGTTTCTCCCTTCTAAACCTATCTTCTCTCGTCCTATCTCACCGTCAGGGTCGCCACCCACTACTCACCACCGGATGTTCTAAGTACCCAATTTCTGCCTCTTGTAATTAGCATATCTATGTTAAAGATATTGGTGCCCCCTCTACGCTCAAATACTGAGTCCGCCTCCGCCTCTGTGTGTAGCACTCGACAGTAGTGTATGTGCTATCAACATAATTGGATGGAAGTGGAAGACTTGCTATAGTTGTGTGAATGGTTAGCGTCTGTGCGTAGGCGGTTGAAATCACTCATTAAATGAGGGTGTCATCGAAATCCAATAGAAAGTTGTATTGCTTTATCAAGGATTGCGATGTTGTCAAAGGATTGTTTGAGACGTGCTTAAACTCTGAAATTAGGTTCAAAATTGGTTGTGTGCTTTGCCTTGCTTAAGCGGTAGCCATACCAAGGCGTCAAGGCATGTGCCACGTCGCCCGTAGGCTGTCTCAAAAAAGGCCGACACCAAACAACAAATATTTCACCTAATTGTAACTTATCCAATTCTTTTGTTTACATAATTGTGGTTTGGGTTTATAGTCATTATTCTTGAACACATTATCCCTTCAAGTGCACCTTTTTTTATTAACCCCCGCATTTATTAATGCTTACCATTTAGAGCTCCAACTGGCTTCAGTTTTTCTTTTTGTCTTTGATAACACTGAATGATCGCAAATCGTGGTGATGCCGTTAATTCAAAGTTTGTCGTTCGATATTTTGCTGTAACAATGCTTCATTGAGAGCATACTTCTTTTTGATGATGTAAATAATTTTATTAACAATTGGGAAGAACCCCCTGTACAAGCCGTATACCAAAAAACACTTAACAACAACAACAAAAAACCTAGTGACCTCACGAATACACCAAAATAGGGTTCTCAATAAAAGAGACCCAATCCTTTATACAAATAGGGACCTCATGCGTACACCAAAAAGAAACTAAAAACAAAAGACCATTTTGCTACTTCACAAAATTTTATTCCACACTTCCACCCCTTCAAATGCCCTTCTATTTCTCTCTTTCTAGATAACCGACATCATTGAGAGCATACTTGAGTTTACGTTTTTTACTTTTCAATAACTACATTTTTGAGATTTAAAATGGACTCAAAGGAAATATATTAGCAATATTTATTTTCATATTCAAATTGGTAATATTTAGTGAAGTGGAATTTGCTTTTTTGGTAAAAATAAATATTAAAAAAAACTAGCATAGCATAAAACATGTAACATATGTTAAGTACCATAAAATATTTTTCTATTAGCATTGCATACTAATATATACCATACGTTAAAAGGGATTATGCAAGTGAAACCTTGTTTTTGTTTTAAGCAAAACTTATTTTTTAATAACGGCGGTGCTCGGTCCAACTTGCACATTAGGCTAAACTTTTCCTTCCAAGTTGCATTATCCCATACTGGAATGCTAGTATTGCAAAGATGGAATCTGGACGTGATCCTAGGTTTCATTTTCTTTCACATCACATGATTAGAAACGATGGAGGAATTACACATGGAGTTTGGGGAGATTAGGAATCAATTTTGTTCCTGACATTGTTCTTGACGCCGACGCCATCTTCATTGGGGACACTACCTTGCAAGGTTGTCTTATTTGTTAGTTCCTAATTAAGCAAGTGCATGCTTCCATTTCTCACTTCTATTAATTGGTAGAGAAAGCAAGATGGGAGCTCTCTAATCTTCAAATTATTAGTTTATCTCGTGAAAAGTTGCATAATTTAATACATAATTTGATCTTTTTACTTTTGGATGAGCATTTTGGCCAATTATTCTGCTTTTCCAGCTAGTATGGCCTAAGTCATTTGATGTCTTTTTGCATGGTCTTAGATAGTCTTTGATGTGGTTATGTTGCGTAATTATAGACTTGTTGAATTTTAGTATATCTGAAAATACCATTATCAAACTCATCGACAAGTCAAATTGTCTTCGTTTAAACTTAGATCCTATAAAGTATTTTAAGTAGCACAAAAGTATCCAAGGGTGTGGTGTAGCATTTATTGAAGTGGGTGAAAATCTTGGTGGTATTTTCAAACTCATCGACAAGTCAAATTGTCTTCGTTTAAACTTAGATCCTATAAAGTATTTTAAGTAGCACAAAAGTATCCAAGGGTGTGGTGTAGCATTTATTGAAGTGGGTGAAAATCTTGGTGGTATTTTCAAACTCATCGACAAGTCAAATTGTCTTCGTTTAAACTTAGATCCTATAAAGTATTTTAAGTAGCACAAAAGTATCCAAGGGTGTGGTGTAGCATTTATTGAAGTGGGTGAAAATCTTGGAGACCAGAGTTCAATTCCAAGCAGCGATAAAAAACTCTAGGCGATTTCTTCCCATCTGCGTAAGTTTTGGTGGCTAGAGTTACCAAGTACCTTCGCTAGTGGCATGTAGCAGGTACTTCTTGGAATAGTCACGGTGCATGCAAGCTGCGCTAGATACTATCGTTATCAACCAAAACAAATATTTTAAGTAACACAAAGATGTACCCGATTAGATTATATTGGTTGCTGCTTCTTAATAAAAGATTTACTTTGACCCGATTTAAAGATGTAATAAACTGTTATTTTCTTTTTCATATTGACACAGACCTAATTCATTGGGGTTTAACTCTAAATTAGCTTACCAAACAACCTTTTAGTGTTTGCTTAAGGATTAATTTGGCAACTCTTTACGTGCTTGTCTTTTTCCTTAATAAATGAGTGCCATCTTTTTGGTGAAGATAGCTATTTCTTTATAAAAAATAAGGAAAATCTCTATATCCATAATGAGTACAAAAGGCGGAGATTCCTATTCGATAGTATGACTTTCTACAACAAGGATCCAATCATTAATATTGACAAATAAGTGTTGTTTTATACATTTTCTTGTTGTTCACGTGCTAGATATGACTTTTGTAACTTTTAGAACCTTCTATGACCAGAGATTCATTGAATCCAGTAAGGAAATTTTTTATGGTTTGATTATTTGGTTTTCTAGAAGTTTTTATGGTTTTCTCTTTAGATTAACGATGCTAAGATTTACCGCTCGAGGCTTTGGTCTAGTGGTAAAAGTGCAGTGCGTGATGTGTGCTAGGTGCATTCACGGGTTTGAACCCAGTCATTCAAAAGTCCGGCATTAAGTAGGGGAATATAGAGGGACGGGTTCATTATCCTCCGAGTTCCTAACCATGCGCCACCATCGAGAATTTCTCGGTTAAAAAAATAAGAATAAGTGATTGATATACAATAGAGAATTTGCTCCTATGAAATCAATGAGGTATCAAGGTATAAATGAGGTCGATAACGAGTATCAAGCATGACGTCGTTAGGAACAATTTTTGTATCTAGAAAATTGCACATGCTTTTAGACCATTTGGACTTTAGTGTTGTCATTTAGCAAAAAAAAAAAAAAGGGGCAGCCCAGTGCACTAAGCTCCCGCTATGTGCAGGGTCCGGGGAAGGGCCGGACCCCAATGCAGGTACTGAACACCGGGTGAGAAACCAAAAAAAGAGAAAAAAGAGATATATTAATTATGAACTGAAGCACCTTGTCAGTTGGAAAAATCCTTTTTTCCTTCTTTATGCACATTTAAGGACAAAAGCTTTGCTCAATGAAGGATTTCTATTAAGTTGCTCCATGTTTTTGGGTCCACTATGCTACCTGATGTTAGTTTAGCCCCTCCTTATGCGTTAGAATCAGGCAGCTGAGGAGAAAAATAGGATAACTGCGGGTGTACTTTTCGATATCATCACTTTGCTATTACATACTGAAGGAGAAAAATAGGATAACTGCGGGTATACTTTTCGATATCATCACTTTGCTATTACATACTGAAGTTGGGTAGAGGACCTCCACTGAGGACGTCTACGGGAGAAGAGGGAGAGATGTTTTCAGATGAATATTCATTGGTAAATTATGCTAAAATACAATACCCTTAAACATTTATGAGAGCCTCCTTTACTCAATTCCCAATTGTAATTTTTTTCTTTCTTTTCTTAATATACCTTTCCTCCTTTATCTTGACTGCCCCATTTATGGAAACATGCTCCCAAGTCTATTCATTATGGTACAACAATTAGTTCTCCCACATGCAAACTACCTTTGCTTTACTGCTTGAACCTCTAGAAATATTGGCATTTTGAGTAGCAAAGTTTTTCACAAATAGAAGTACATTCGTGGGTGGATTTGAAAGGATCTGGTAGAGATTGACTTGTTGGGTGCGAGTGAACAAACCCCACATGGAAAGTAAAAAAGATAAAAGAAATTACTTATAAGGAGTTGGATGTTCTTAATGGTGGGAGGTATTTTGGGAAAACCGTGCGGGCTGACCCGAAGTGGACAATATCACACCATGTTAAGCATATCTTTGGGCCATTTTAGCCTGACAACTGGTATCAGAGCCGATGGTTTTGCGGGACTATGGAGATGACGGAGTGTGTAGTTTGGGCCTGACTTAATGCCTTTGCCCGTTTACGGGGTTTACGACCTTTACCCGTAGCTTTGAAGACACATAGGCTAGGCTTAGGCTTCGGTGACCGTAAATACTCAAGTTCATTTGGGTGACACACACAAATAATGGATATGGCTCATGTGGAACTTAGTTCAAGTGGGAGATTGATGAGTGTGTGAACAAAGTCTCACTTGAAAAGTAGAAAAGAAAAAGAAGCTATTATAAAGAGTTGTATGTTTTTAATGATGTGAGGCCTTTTGGGGAAAGTCATGCGGGCTTGCCCAAAATAGATAATATTACACCATGTTAAGAGTATCTTTGGGCTGTTTTAATCCAACAATTGAGTTGCTTACACTTAAATTTAACAAAGTGGAAATATATGGACCTTGACCTGTTTATTGTTGGATGAGTCCCAGATTGCAGATATATATATATATATATATATAATAGCTTGAAGCTGGTTGGTGATGTTTCTGGTCTTCACCTTACTTATGCAACCAACTATTCTATTTGTTTTCCTTTTGCATGTTAAAGTTCTTAGGCCTTGCCTTAGTCATTGAATGGGGTTCTGTATTGTATGGAATGTTTATGGTATCGGTCACGATTCTTGTGCTTCCCTAACTATGTTGTCTAGATACCGAAGTGCTTTAATAATGATATGTCATTTAAGCTTGTTGCTGCTTTCTGAAGTTTCTCTCATGTGATCTGACATGGTAACAGGCCGCCAATTGGTATAGTGAAGGATTTAGGGCTGAAAGATGCTGATCTTATTTATCATGCTGTAAGTGTGGTTACTATTTGTACTTACCGCACCCATGCTACCTATACCATTATTCCCTTTTAGATAGTCAACTCCAAAACATTGTACTTTGCCTCATGGGTTACATATATTACAGAGTGGGCAAGTAGATGTGTTTGATGACTTTGGGGCTGACATTTGTCCGGTGGCTGAGGGAACATTTCTCGACAGTGATGTAGGGTTTGGCAATAAGAACTGCTGGGACTTTGAGAAAGAAAACCTTTCTGGTCCAAGGTATATTCTTTCTACCTATCTTTATCAATTTGGAGTAAGTTTCTCTACAGCAAAAGAGAGTATATTTTTGGTTTATTGAGTAACCTCAGTAAGATTAACTACCCCTCCCCCCACCACCATTAAATGCAGAAAATTTAATAATAATAATAACAAAAATAAAAGTGAAATAGCTTTAAAACCAACTGCTTTACATATATGCTTCTGTGCACTATTCAGCTATGCTGCATAAGTAGCTGCTAGTTAGTGGATTACTGATACTTTATACTTAAATAATGTTAAACTGAAAAGGAAGCAGGGGATAGCTTGTTTAACCAATATGTTACATTGTACTCTCCTTTGAATTTCCTACAAGTATATACTTTGCTAAATTTATGCTTTTTTGTGTGGATACTAGCAGTAGCATGATAGTTTTACCAATACTTCAAGATCTTGATAAAGACCGAAATATATGACAGATAATCTAGGTTCATCAGGTGAGTGAACGAATAGAATATTGTGTTTTTATTCTTAGGCAGCTCTTGTAAGCTGAAAGTTTGTCTTGGAGGCTTGACCAAGTGTGGAACCCTTTGCTCCTTAATATTGCTGGCATGTATAATGTTGTGTACGCTTATTTTATAGGTTTCTCTTTGCCCATAATATCTTTATTAAACACAGGAAAGTACAGGGAAAAAAGTTAAAAAATTAGTCGTAACTTCTACTTTTCTTTCTTTAAACTTCATAAATACCTATGTGTGACTCAAGTTAAGTCATATGAGCAACATGTGCATACTTTTGACACCGCTTGGTATTTCATGATTAGCATTTTGACTTGTAAAAACCATGCATTCTTGATGTATGGCCCTCCAATTATTCCGAAGTTTTTGCCTAGTACTCTTTCTGAAAAATATTCTTTATTTTAACAGACTTAAAACATGCATAGTATATTAGATACAACGGAAAAGGGTCAAATATATCCCTCTACTTTCAAATATTGTTTAAACTTACCCTTCGTTACATTATCTGGTTGTCTAGGTCCCTACCGTTATACTTTGGTTAAAAAATACCCCTAATTTTAACGGAATGCCACGTGACACTTCAGGATTAAAGAGACTCAACCTAAATTGTAATTAACCCGGATCCACACCCCATAACCCGACCCAGCTACTCCCACTTAAAAGAGCCCACCAATGAACTAAGCCCCTCCCCCCTCAAAACTTTATCTCTAAAATTGTTACATCGTTAAAACTTATTTATCTAATCCTAACATCAGCTATCTGTGAGGTTTGTGGAAAGTATGCGGTGAAGAGAAAAACTAGGGGTATTTGTGGCTATCCGAAGGCTGAGGGAGCAAACCAAGATTTAGAGCAATCATTAGCCTTTCTTTGTATCTGCTTATGATGTGTCCATGGAATTTTGAAATTAGATCCATTTTCAATTTTAAGACCATTTTTGATGTTTGTGAACACTCACAATTAGTCATTAGCTACTTTTGGGAAACTGATCTATTCTGATAATGTTATTGCTTCATATGGTCTTTTACTTTTTTTTTTTTAAAAAAAAATCTAAACACAGTCCACTTCGATGACCACATCTCTGCCGTCGGAGTCACTACCATGCCGAAGATGATAAACCACCCTGAAAGATCCCCATTCTCTAATTGCCTTACTTTCTAGCTAAAACTTTGACGGAAAACAACATCTGAAATGGGGTGTTCAAGAAAAAAATAAGAACCCAATATTTTCCGGCTCCAGAAAACGGTCATCCATTCATGACCATTAAGTTACTACAAAACTTTTAGGCTCAGATTTTGTTGTTCGATAAACTATCTTCAAAGTTACAACGAAATTCCTTTTTCTAGCATAAAATTTAGAGGCTTTATTTTGGATACAAAGAATAAAGATAGTCTTTGGAATTTGGGTGAAGATGACAATGGAGCAGTGAGATACTGGGCGAAGAAGATTATGAAAGCTTGAAACAGTTTTCTTTTTCTTTTTCTTTTTCAGTATCTCAAAGTTAGGGAAAATTGGTTATTGGTAAAATCTTGGAGGCGGGTCGGGTATTAAAATTGAAGTGGGTTTTTTTAATTTTGAAGTGTCACGTGGCATTCCATCGAAATTAGGGGTATTTTTGAAGCAAAGTATAACGGTAGGGACCTAGACAACCAGATAGTGTAACGGAGGGTAAGTTTAAACAATATTTGAAAGTACAGGGATAAATTTGACCATTTTCCGATGATACAATGATTCGTCGATCAAAGAAAATGGCAGTGATCTTGATTTATTATTCTCTAGTAAATTTGAATTTTGTTTCATACTTTTGATAATGGTAAAAAAGCTATTGAAACACTGTATTTTTTGTCCAAATCATCGTCCTTCTATATATCGTTTATTAGCAGTTGTGTGACTCAATTTTTAGAGAAGTATGTTTTTTAGGATCTTTTCTTGGTAGTTGTACTATTAAAGCCATTTGAATTTTGTTAGTGTCTCACATCGGTGTGTGACGAGATTATTTGCCTCCTTATATGGTTGTGGGAAATCATCACCTCATGAGCTAACTTATAGAGGTTGAGTTACACCTAAGGTTTATTTCTTCTCATCCCTTGAATTAGGCTTAAGGTCCATTTCTTATCATCCATTAAAAAATTTTATCTCAAAAAAAGTTAGAAGTCAAACTTGACTCTGTCAACTAACATTTGTAGTGAAGTGTTGGGAAGTATATTGATGTAAAGCCTACTTAACCATACCTCTAGCTAGTTTTGTTTTGAAGACCTTTTCCTATTCCATATAAGGAAGTGATATAGTACCTGCTGCCAGTACTTAAGATTCTGAACACTCTCTTTTGGGTAAGTAAATGAGATTTTATTGGACCCAAAAATAACTTCTCTAGTATAGAAAAGTGTACAAATAAAACGGAAACTAGGTAAAGATGTTGCTATCTGCAAGTAACATCTGATTTGCTCTTAAGGTTTTGGTTTAGTGGTAAGAGTGCAACACTTCATGTGCATGTCAACAAGTTTGGACCACACCGCAGATAAAAGGTTGGTATTTAAGTGGAGAATGATAGAGGGAGTGGCCCACACCATTACAGTCCCCCAAAGTTCTCTCTTTCTGCATTGTTCATCGTATTCTGATGTCCTTGCTGCACGCCATAATAATTCTTTCGGGCAGTACACTGTAGAGGTGTAATTACGTATGTGGTGTTCCGCCTCCCTTCTTCCTCTATTCGTTCTCCTGTATCTAAATTCTTATTCGTTCTTTGAGGGCCTACATACCTAATTTTTCAGTCACAGATGGGTTAGGGACTTGGTTCTTAGGCTCCTGCATTTGTATGCAATTTATATTTTTCTGCCTTGTCTGTCTTTATTTGTGTGAAAATATGATAACAAATTGCATAGAATGCCGGGCCATAATATATACTTGGTTGCTCCTTGACTCTAGCCTAAGGAGGGCCAGTCACTCTCTTACTTTTTTTTTGGGGGGGGGGGGGGGTTAAAGGTGGTGTCTCGGTCATTTTGTGTACAGCTCGGTCAATTCACATCTGTCAGTAAAGGTACTGGGTAACTTTGTCTACTTAAAGCTTAAGTAGGTGGGAATGTTCACCTTCTCTTGCTTCTGCTGATATTAAATCTTGGTTCCAAAGGTTGTATCACTAAAAATGCATTTTCCCTTGGTTATGCTAAACCATGCAAATGCACAACCTTTCTCATTCCCTTCTGATTTGTGATACATGGTGTTATTCTCAAGCATTGACTGTTTCTCTAATTCCTCATCCTTCTTGCTTCTGCCTTCAATTCTCATTTCAATTGCAATCATGTCAATGGGACCATGTGATCTTTTTATTTTTAGTTTTTGCATGAACGTCTGGTGTAATTAATGTGATACTCCATTTTTGGATTATCATGGGTCATCCCTCAGTCAGGGATGCCTATGATAGCTGGTCTTTGTGGAAAGTTGATAAGGCCATCAGAAGGATATGGAAAATGATCCCAGCACTATTTTTTGGTGTATCTGGACAGAGAGAAATCGAAATCGCAGATGTTTTGATGGTGTCTCAACTCCGTTTTCTCAAGGATAGATGTTTAGTTAGTCTTTTTAGTTGGAACTACATGGACCCAGTAACTAGCAGTGACTATTGTTTGAACTTTGTTACATCTGGTGTAATTAATGTGATACTCCATTTTGGATTATCATGTGTCATCCCTCAGTCAGGGATGCCTATGATAGCTGGTTTTTTGTTGAAAGTTGATAAGGCCATCAGAAGGATATGGAAAATGATCCCAGCACCTTTTTTTTGGGTGTATCTGGACATAGAGAAATCGCAGATGTTTTGATGGTGTCTCAACTCCAGCATGTTTTCTCAAGGCTAGATGTTTAGTTAGTCTTTTTAGTTGGAACTACATGACCCCTGTAACTATTGTTTGAACTTTGTTAGCTCCCTGATCCTATCCTAGCATAGGTTTTTTGTATTAGTAGAGCTAACAGTCATCTCTCTTTGTACCCGTTGTTTCCTTATGTATCTTCTTGATGCCTTTTTTAATGATAACACCTTAATTCATAAAAAAGGAATTAATGTGATTCTCCTTTCATCCAGGATTCAGAATCAAAAGCTTGATTCAAGTGACCTAAGTCAAGCTATCCAAAGAGGTTGGTCTTAGTGTTGTGTATATCTTAGAAGGTGATTTCTTTTTGTTCTTTTTGTTTTTTTTTGTGTAAAAAATTGGTTGAATTTTTGTCTCAGGTTCTAATCAAAGCAAGAATGATGCAAACTTACCTGAACCAAAAACTGGAGATGTGGCAACATTGCAAAAGTATTGTGTTCTCTACCTTCTATTTTTGTCATTCATTTAGCCCATAAGCATGGCTGATGTTTGTTGTCTTATGGATAAAGGGTGGTAAACCCCAATCTTTCAGCATTGCCCAGTTGTAATTTGCCAGCAGAACTGAAATGCCCTCTCTGCAACACCTTTTTTAAGGATGCTGTGATGATACCTTGCTGCCAGCACAGTTTTTGTGAGAAATGTGAGTAGTATCTGCATTATTGAGCAATTTCATCGATTGATCTGTCCCTGCTTCGATCATGCATTTGTTTCTTTTGAAATGTGCGCATTTTCATCACCTTCGCGATTAGCCTTTTTTAACATTTAAGCATCTTCTGTTCTTGGATATATATTCATCATTGAGAATATACTTCTAATTTTTCTGGTTATCTGTAGGCATTCGTCTAGTTCTTCTTGAAAAGGCGATGTGCCCAAAATGCCTTTCTAGTAGATGTAAAGTGGAAAATCTGCTACCAAATTTATCTCTCAGGCAAGCGATTGAGCATTTTCTTGAATCTCAGATGGTTGTCACTGGGTCAGAAAATGCTTTACGCAACTATGCTCCAGGTGAAAATGATTGCTATATGACAAATGTGAATCTTGAAAAGAGACTGCTAGTGAATGAGGGCTGACTGACCTGCTTCTCAATGCAGATGGTGAATCTGGAATTCAGGTGAAGGATGTTTCCTGTGCGGTTACTGTTGTACAGCGGGAACCAGAGATGCCTCATTCACCCTCAGCTACTGGAAAAGGATCCAATCAAGTAATGGCGGAATCTTTTTATGACTCGCTTATTCGGAAAAATTCAAGGACAATGCAGCAAATGGATGGAGGAAGAGGTCGATATGCTAATCACTGGAATTTTCCAAGTGTACCTGATGACCCAGAAGATTGTCAGGGTGAAAGCAAGCCTCTTAATTTGCTTCATTCACATGTTCAGGATGAAGGTATCAGCTCATAACTGACTAGTTTTTGTAGCTATTTCTTCTGCATATGAAATGTTCATATGGCTCTCTTTTAAATGGTGAACATCTCAATATCCAATGTTTGCAAGTGCCGCCCCTGCCCCCACTTCACTATGAAAGAAAAGCAAAGTCAATTTTGGTTTGTAATCTTACTCGAGAAAAATCTGATTTTCTTTTCCAATCACTATCTTACATAGATTTAAGTTTCAATTTCTATTGTACTCATTGTCTTATCCTTTTAGCTGGTTATGTTTAGCAACTTTTTACATTGCTCTAGAGCATTGGATGTTTTAGGTTTTCATCCCCACCTACTATGCTGTGATAAAAAAATGTAAAAAGGAAATAACCACTGTTCAAATTGATTGTCTCTTGACTAAAACAAGTTGTATCACTGCATGCAGTAAAAGGTTGAGATTTGTTTCATTTTTTACCGTCCCTATATTTGCTTTGTCTCCTGGCTTATTGCTCTGTATAGTGGTTTTGATGTTCTTATTCACGGACTATTTGATTACAGCTGATTCTTCCATCAAGAAGAATAAAGGCCAGTGGTGTGACACAGGAGGTAGGGTTTACTTGTGGTACTGGCATTCTGAATTTTGTTCTGGATCTTTTGCTATCTTAATGCTGATTTTTTCTCATTAGTAACAACTCTTTTGTTGCTTATATGTCTTAATGCAGGCGGGAACGTGAATTTTCTGCCTGCTGGTAGAGTTAAAAAGGTATTATGCAACTTTTATCAAGTATGCTTAGCTACTGCTTTATGGTATTTTCATGTGGACATGTGTGGTATCTTATCTTGGGTTCTTGTTTCCATTTTCTTTGAGTTTAAGATGAAATTGACTTATATGCTTTAAAGAGAGGCTAGTCTTACTTCAGGTTGAGCATGGTCAGTGTAGGCTTAATTCTGAGTTATTTGTAATGCCTTCACAAACATCCACCCATGTTTTGCGTATAAATGCATGTTCTTTCTTGATGTCTTCATTTACTTTCTACTTGGCAATAAAAAGGGGTTGCCCGGTGCGCGGGGTCCGGGGAAGGGTCGGACCACAAAGGTCTATTATACGCAACTTTGCCCTGCATTTCTGCAAGATGTTTTTTCCACGGCTCGAACCCGTGACCTCCTGGTCACATGGCAGCAACTTTACCCGTTACGCTAACGCTAAGGCTCCCCTTCACTTTCGACTTGGCTATGTTAAGCTTTATTGGATGAAGTGTATTTACTTTGCTGGCGTTACTTTAACTTGTGTTTTTTCTCTTATTAAAAAAGAAGCATGTTCTTATTAGTGATTTGTGGATTGAGTCGTGAGACTTTTCTTCTTTTGCCTACTTAACAGGAAAAAGGTAAAACTACCGTCCTTGCTGTTACTTCTAACATCTGGTTCTAGAATCAACAAACATTTCTAATTTTTTTTTAGTGGCGTGAAACTAATTTGTATTAAAAGACATTGTTCCTGATATCCTGGCAATGTTGAAGTTATACAACATTTTTGGTTTATTTGATCAGTGATAGCCAGAGAAAGATATATAATTATTATGTACTGATTGGGAAAGAAAAATGATTATTTAATTAGTCATGCTGCTTTGTAGTGTAGGGCCTGTAGGCATATACTGAAGATAGTTTATCTTAACTGTTCTTAGGACCGTAACTGTTACATGTGTGGTTCTCCTGATCATCTCATCAGAGACTGCGCTTTTGCTTCCAATCCAAATCCGATGCTTCAGACAGGTATACCCATTGTTTGTTTAATTCACCTCATATGCAGACTGCAGTAGGATGTCTGAAATATTTTTGCTCTGGTTGTGCTTGAATCAGGAAATCCCATGCTTACGGGTGGGTTTCCAGGCTATCCATCACCTTACTGGAATAGCAATACATATTCCACATTGAGGCCATTTGCAAATATGTATGATAATGCCGGAAATGCTCCATTTAATGCTTATATGGTTCCTCCAACACCTTTTACTGCTCCATATATGCGATCAATGCATGGTGGCGTGCTTTTACCTGGGTAAGTAGTTCTTTAGGTAGATGTGATTGATGAACTTTTGTAGCTCAAAGGATGCTTGTTGTCATTTATCTAAATGAATGTCTTTTATCCTTTTAAGATCCAAATGAGTTTAAGACCTTGGAAACTTCTTGCAGAGGAATCATGAGAATGGGTGGTATGGCACTTCCAGCTGGAAACAGAGATGATCTGCCATTGAACCAATATGAGTACATGGGCTTCCAGCTTGCCGAAGATAAAAGCAGAATTCAGAATGAAAAACTAGGAAGGTAAGTTTGCTACATATATCAGTCGTAGAGTGTGATTGGCACAGATTTATTTCGCTCTCGCAATGTGTAAAACAGGAAGTAGCCTTCCAACTTTTATTTGTCATAGATTGCTCTTGGATCTTAGCTAGATGTAAGGCATTATTTGGAGTGGATATGATTCGGTTTGTCATCTTTAGCTAAATGGTTAAATCAGTCCCATTACTCTCCCTCGCGATCCTCTCAAAATCTGAATTATCACATCTCAAATGGTTGCTGATTAGTCATAGCATGCATACTTTTCCTTTTGTCACATGATCACTCAAACACTTATTACAAGCAACAGTGGGACCATCTGAACAAAATGTTTTGTGAATATATGTTATATCTCTTAGTACTTTGACGTATCATTTGTTTTCTGGAATTGCTGATTTCAAGATTACTGTAGAATATCGATCAGTCAATTATCTCTCCTTTGATTGCTGCCAAGTATCTCCCTTGTTTTTGCTGGCTAAGACTCCGGCCAGTTTTCTAAAATCCAATGATTTATTTGTCATCTTGTCAGATTTTACAGTTAAAGCAAGTTTGACAAAGGCCAACTATACAATTTAAAAACATTGCTACTTTTCAAAATTAGATTTTTGAACCTTGACAAATTCACTCCGCATTTCAGTGTCATACAATATTGAATTCATTAACATCAGTCCTCGTGTCTGTCTGTCTGACTCTTGATGCTTTCCTGCTGAAGTAAAAAAGTGCATTGTTTCCCTTCGAAGTATGGTCAAACAGGGTTCCTCTTGACCATTTTAATCTTGTGTATCCAAATATTCTAGTGCTTTCCCTTTGAAGAATTTTGTTATTTCCTTTGTGCTTCTCTGGAATAAGCTGAGAATTTAGAACACATAATAGTGCTGAGTTTCATTTCAGTACGTGTCATACTTCTTTTGCCTTTATCCTGCCTCCATACTCTCATATGATCCTTCTATAGTTTCCTACTTCTCTTTTAATTTGCTTTCTTTTTCATGTAGCAATTGTCTGATTGAACTATATTTTAATTAACATTATCATTGTACAGTGGACAATATTGTCAGGCTGAGTCTAACTTAAAGGAGCATTACCCAAAAAATGATCGAGAAGCATCAGGAAAGTTCCATAAGGAGAGGGAACCAAGTACAAGTTGTTCTGGGGACAGCTTTGTTCGAAGAACACGGAGAAAGCACCTCCATGTTGAGAAAAGAAGGGAGAGAAGTCCTCGTTCCTCATCTGCTAGTAGAGATAAGGTGCCCCGTCACTCTGACAGGTCTAATTCTGTCACTGATGGTTTTCCCAGTAGTTCTGATAAGCGAAGGAGAGAAAGTCATCAACACCATAATCGGGACTCAAGAAAGCGCCATGAGTATGATTCTACTTTGGATCACTATCAAGCCTCTGATCGTAAACACAGAGTCGATTCTCATGTAAGAGAATCTCATCAGAAGCATCACCCAAGTTTTGCACTAGAACCTAGTTCACCTGTGCACCAGAAAGCACGATTCAAAGAGAGGGGTTCTGGGCATGATCCAAAGTACTCTAGGCCCCATGCAAGAGACTCCACCGATGAGGTACATGACAACAAGAGACGGAGAAGCAGCGGCTCCTATGAAGATCACAGAGACGATTATTATCACAAGCGAAAAAGAGTTCATTGAGGGTAATGAACATGACTCATGTGGTAAACTTGTAAATGAAGTTGCGCTCAAATCAGTGTAGGTGATCAACCAGGTTCCTGTTTCCTTTTAAATAGGTACTTTGTATTAACTTGGTTTTGTTGTAGCTTTGGTATATGGTCTTTTATATCCCTATAGATGATGGAAATATATAGGTCCCTACAACTTTTAAAATACATAGGTATTTTAGGATCTAATTTACAATATCTGTTGGCTTTGTTGGTACAGATCTGTAGAATGGTCGGCTTTTGGACAGTAACATCATGACTAACCTTTGTTCATATTCCTAACTAATCCTCTTCACTTCTTTAGTGTGAGGCTGGATGCTAGACAAAGGTTTTAACCAGAAGCCATCTGGTTACAAATAGTATTTTGGATCATTTTGTATGCTGCCCAACAATTCTTTTGGACAAAGGTATGGAAGCTGATTTGAGGTATGTTCTCTGTCTTGAATTTGGAATAGGTTTGTTAATGCTTACTTGCAGGTATATTCAACCCCTTTCACTGGATCTGGGACAAGTTCCTCTTCGACTCCTATTCACTTAATTTGGTCCACCTACCAATTCCTTTTAGCTACCAACTAAATCTATCAAATAAAATAATAATTGCTACAATACCCGTCAATATAATCTATGACTACTATGATAACATAACTTACGATAAAGTTATACTGCGATATGTTGGTGAGATGCGTATATTCGAACAAGAGATGCACAAGCACTTGTGGTTGTTGAACCTTCCTTGGTTCACTGCAAGATTAGTTCTAATTTAAGGTCTTGTATCATGGTACCCCAAGTGGGCCTCTATTATATTGCACGGTGGTAAAAGTGTGGCCTGGCATTACCTGGAACATGAGGACGCAATTCCTCTTAGAATTCCTGGACGAGAACAAACGTGATCGCATTCAATTTCTTAATGAAAGCTCCCAATATATTAATTTGGAGGTAAAGAAATGCTAAATTCTAATTAAACATAAATCCTAGGATGGTAATGGTGTGACCATGTTCAGACCCGTATTAGATGATGTCGGGATGTATGCTGTCTGACACAATCTCCATGGTTTTTACGGATGTCTATTAAAGTGTGGTTTGTCGACAACAATACGTTATAGTCGCGCTTGATATGTTTTCACGTATATTGCTTATGTGGTTCGTCACAAACAAGTATTCGCTGTCAGAGTATTTTAGGAGAGTTCTGTTTGAGGTAGGTGGAAACCGGATCAATCGGGATGAAGAGGCAACTAGTCACCAGCTATTGACAAGGAAAAAAACGTAATTACATCCAGTATTACACCAACCTAGTCCTAATGTGACATGTTCTTACATGCACAATTACGAGTATATACGCCAATTTTTATTTAACCATTATAAATTACTAGTACATAGTTTTTGTGCAAGTATCGGGTGCTTATGTTTTTTGCCTAATGTCGCTAGGTACGGTATGTGCCATGTGTGCATGATTCTGAAACGGGAGGATTTACTTGTGTGATTTATCTGCCATATAGCAGGCACTTTATTGCGTAGTTAATTAGATTGATTAATACACGCTTGCTCGACAGAGTAGTAGCTGAACTGTTGCTTGGTTCCAAGCCATGCATTCTCCTTATTGCTTCTTGAAACACTTTCCTTGCCGTTCGTCCCTCCAGAACCCACCCTCCCCCGCCGCGCGCAAAAGAAAGACAACGGGCTCACTTGTTTTGTTTTTTGTGTCTTTGGGAAAATGCAAAAGAATTGGTGAGCATCGAGATTGCACTGACAATATGTCATACCCAATAGTGCCTTCATCCCCCCCACACACGCACCAAAAAGTATTCAGGAGAAGGGGAGAGCCGAAAAGAAAAAGAGAGAAAAAGGACCGAGCTCCTTCATAATTTCATAATTTGAAGAAACTTTTGTGAACTGGGAAAAACAATCCTACAGTAATTTTCGATGGGCTCTGCAATATAATTGCACTCGAGCTTATTGGATGTACTTTATACGGGGAGTCTTAAATCGATCTCTTACCATGCAGGTTCTTCTTTTAGCCAATAATATTGGTGTTATGTATTAAGCATCAGTTATTTGGCCTGACCTAACTGTGGGGACACTTGCAACTTTAAGCCTAGGGCTGTTAAGTGGGTGAATTTAATTTTGGCTTAGTACGAAATTGGCCGAGATGAACAGGTCATGCCCTGACCTCAAGTTGCTTGGGTAAAACGCGGTTGGTTCAGTTAGGGTTGAATAGCAGTTAATAACGCAACCTGTGCATCACCAATTCAAGTCAAACTAACGGACAATTCCATCTGCATCTTGAGTAAAAATAGCACGGGCTAGTCAGTTTTTGGACTGGTAATTGAAAAATAGTCAGCGTTTGCAAAGTCATTGAAAAATAGCCACTATTTTGTGCAACATGGACCGGTCCGGCATAATATACTGTAGATTGGTGCACCATGTATGAACTTCTAGCATATTATGCTGGAATTCTAACACGCTGAAAGTTCCAGCATAATATAGCTGGACCGGTATATTGTACTGGAAGATCAGTATGTTATGCTGGAATATTTTTCGGAGTGAAAAGTGGCCAAATTTAGATTACTTTTGATATTGTGGCTATTTTTCAATTATCACTTGTAAATTTGGCTATTTGATTTTTTGGGGGCAAGTGTGCATGTAGCCATTTTCAGGATGTTATTTAGAGATTAGCATGTGTTTATTTTCTTCTGAAATTTAATTTTAACTTAAGGACAATTTTATCCCGCAAATCTGAATTGAAAAATTGAAGTTTAGGATGCACTTATTAATTCTTAAATAGCAGCCCTGGCCATATGGGCTGTTTTAAAGGTAGATTTGGGTTTTCTAGGTTTGTCAAGTTGACCTTATTTTTTGAATGGATTAGTTTGGTTTTGTGCCAGATTAACCCTTTATTTTATTTATTCTAAATCAGAACCACCCAAATTTTGCGTGGCTGGGTGGGTTTGGTGCGCGGCATTTTTATGCTTTTGACTTATTGGCTAGTTTAATTTGTTCCACTTATATTGATTTGGGGGGTTGCGTCATAAATCATCTCTCATTTCCATTCGGTTTCACTTTACAAAATCTGCTCATTTAGCATTTCAATTGTACTTAATTGGTCGATTGGCTCAGCTTAGATTAGTGGTTTAAACTCTTTGAGTGCCAATTCCGATACATATATCTGTATTTTGGCTGGTATAATTTTCTGTATTAGTTCGTTAAAGAAGCTATGGATCTTCACTTAAATGTAACAATTGCACTTATTCTAAATAAACAAATGAAACTAGCATGAACTTATTTCTTCATGTTCTGATGGGTTTAATGTGACATTTCTTGTCTTTTTAAACGTGTATTTAGTATTTGCTAAGCATGTATATAAACTTTTTTCACGTATGTATGCTTTGGATCGTCTTTTGCAAAATAAGGGAACGAGAACCCTAATGAAAATTGAATGCCTCAAATTATTAGAACATTCTGTATCTAATATATCCTTTGATTTGTTTTGTTTTGGTTTGGTTTTCAATTTAAATAAATTGACAGTATTTAGTTTTAAAATTAAAATTAAGTACTATAAGTTGCAATTGTTCTCATGTCAACATGCTAAGAAAAAAAAAATATTTTAAAATATTGGTCAAATTTTCATAATTTGAATCTCGAGATGTGAAAGTATCACTACATTGAGATGGAGGGAATATTTTTTAGCGCATTGCTTCTGGCTAAGCAATCATACAGTGTCTCGTCTGGTGTAGATAGTATTGAATATAATCCAAGCAGAAAAAGTTCGAAAAAAGTTCCGTATTAGAGCCTTCACATTGTTTTTCCAAAATAAATATCAGAAAGTACAATTATATATTTTCTGAACCACGGGTTCTTGTTAAGCTCTTCTCCTGTGAGTCTTGCATTCACTACTTTTATCTCCTCTATATTTGCTTCTAGCACCTGTATAGAGGGTGGGAAGTCAAGCAATAGAAGTTGGTCAATCGGAGACTGCTACGAAATCTGTTTCTTTCTGTTTTTAATCAACGTTTAATTACTTCTTTTTCCTTTTAAAAAAACTTTAATCATTTCCAAAGTAATGATTGATTTCTTTTTTCTATGACATTTCTTGGAAGTCCAAGTCTGCCCTAGTTGATGTCAGTCATTTTTGTGATATATTGATCGTTTGTTAGTGACCCCATGATTTATCGAATATATAATATAAGTTAATGACACTCAACAACAAAGTCGTTGTAGTATAGTGGTGAGTATTCCCGCCTATCACGCGGGTGACCCGTTTACGATCCCCGGCAACGGCGATTTATTTTTATTAATTTTTGTTTTTGGTTCTTTTTTATCTGATCCAACTCGTCGGACTGTAGGTGAAGGAATTGTCCACGTACCAAGTGCGATTGGGCTACTATAAAAACTAAGAGCCCGTTTGGACATAAAAAAAAGGGGAAATTTTCACAAACCACTATTGTTTAGTGGTTATTAGCTAGTTGTAGCTATCATTTACTATCAACCTTTGCTATAGGAGGTAAAAATTATAAAAACGTTTCACTTATTTTTGGAATTTTACAATTCTTATGTCCAAACGCCCACTAAATGTTGTAGGGCTAGCACAAAATCAACTGTAGGCCGAAATCAATTCACGATTTGTATAGAATGGACGTTGCCTTAAGATTGGATCTCAAGACCTTATGGTGATTATTTCCCAGAATACAAGGTTAATGAAAGTATAAATTATATATTCTTTAATTAACTGAACCATATTGATATTAGGTGCTTTTCTAATTTTCTCTTTCTTTTTTATTGTTCTATGGACTTCGTGCTTTTTTTTTTTAATATACTGGTTAAAGTTCTTATGCGGTTGCATTGAAATAAATGAGAAGTCTCCTGAAGGTCAAAATTTCGAATCTCTTAAATGGTTAGGAAACGCAAATCTCTCATTTTTTAAGTAGGCATTTTTTTCTCATTCAACGATTCAAAATGAACAGCAATTTATATCTATATTTAAAAGAACGAAGAAATTTAACGAAATGTCGTTTATTTTTTACCTTATAGAATTGAGTTTCACATTGGATAAAATAGTAATTTTATTTTCCTTAATATTTAGGATTCTAAAATCCTATAATTTTAATATTAAATTCTTTCTTATTTGAATTACATAAGAAGTCCTAATATTTAGGACCTTCAATTACAAAGTTAAAAAAAAAACAGCTTTAAAAAAGGCTTTGAATTGGGTGTTAAGATCAGTGTTTTAAAAGGCGTTTTCGGGGCGAGCCCTGGGGCAAGGCACACCAAAAACTCCTTGGGGCGATGGTGTGGGGCGAAAGTCTTAAGAGGCGTACACCCAGCGATTCGGGGCGTTCGAGGCGTACGCCCGGGTGGGCGTTTGAGGCGCATTTCTTTAGATGTTTTCAAATTAAAACAAAATGTGTTTAATAAGTCCTTTATATAATACCCAAATTCTCAAAATTCAGCTTGGTAATTACTCAAAAGTATTAAAAAGGAACTTAAATGTATTAAATTTAAAAGTCAAGACTTTTTTTATTGATTGAAGCCCCAATTCATGGTCTTTCCCAATTTTTTATCTTGTCCGCTAGTCTGCTAATATCTCTCAAAAGCAACGAATATTCAATTTTTTTAACAAATACAAATAGAACTTCATTCTCCTTTGTAACAACAAGTTCAAAGTTCAAATTGCTGGTTAGTCTTCACTTTTTTTTCTCCGTGTAGAAAACTTTATTCTTTTCAACTCAAGTTACTTGAGCCTCTAAGTAGCATATAATAAATTGTTTTGATTATTTTTTTGTGGGGCGCGCGCACACACACATATATATATATATATATATATATATTATCCCACATATTCTTCATTTTTATGTAATTTTACCTGTTTATAAATATTTATTATAATTATAATATTTTATAAAATATTAAAAATTAAATACCTATGGGGCTTACGCTCCGCTAAGGTATATATAAAATGCCTCGCCTTACGCCCACGCCTTTTAAAACACTGGTTAAGACTATTCTAAAATTTAAGAGGAACTAATGTTTAGGGTGTTGAATTGTATTCTAGAAACGTCACTCATTCTATTTGGACAAAATATATGAGTTGTTCCTCGTAATCGAGCACGAGCTTTCGTAGAATTGAAAAATCTTAAACCTTGGTTTTAAAAAAAGCACAAAAGCAAGAAAAGAGCTTTGAAAGTTTAAATCGGATATTCCAACTATTCTAAAATGATGTTATTTTTGCATGTTGAGTAATGCCCTTAATGAAATATCGTTCCCCTTTTATACCATATAAATAGAGTTTCACACTCGTAAGAATAGTAATTTTATAATGCATTGGATTCTAAATCCTTTAATTTAGTATTAAATTTTTTCTTATTTGAAATATATAAGATTAATATTTAGGACCTTCAAATAAAACGTTAAAAAGCTTTAAAAAAGGGTTTAGAACTGGATGTTAAACTATTCTAGAATTGAGAGGAACTAATATTTAGGGCGTTTAGTTGTGTTCTAGAAATGTTACTCGTTCTATTGTAGCACAAATATATGAGTAGTTCCTCATAATCGTGCGACTTTCATAGAATCGGAAAATCTTAACCCTTAGATTTTAAAAAGTAAAAAAGCAAGAAAAGATATTTGAAAGTTTGAATGGATATTCCAATTATTCTAAAAAAATGTTAATTTTTTCTTGTACTCTAGCGTATATGAGTAGTTCCTACTAACAAGGACAATACAGATGGTAAATTTGGGGAGGTTATCGCGAATTCAAAAACCTTGGGGAGGTATTTTATTTGCATAAAACTATTGGGAGGGGACAATGAAAATATCACTGTACTTTGATGACGTTGTAAAGTCATGTAATCCATTGGAGTGAAGACTCCTTGATAAAACGCGTCGTTTCGAGGGGTAGAAGACAACGTTAGAAACTTGTCAACAGCTTCGGCATCCACTTCCCGAACACCGATGTGCAACACCCTATCTGAATTCTGAATCATGGGATTGGAAGAACCTGCTAGAATTTCAGCCAATGTCGGAAACAGCAGCGACGGCGGCGGCGCCTCCACTTCCGGCAGCGTGAAGAGGTTCCCGCTGGCGGCGCAGCCGGAGATTATGAGAGCCGCCGAGAAAGATGACCAGTATGCATCCTTTGTCTATGAAGCTTGCCGTGATGCTTTCCGTCACCTCTTCGGTCTCTCTCACTACACCCTTTTTCTTAGTTAGCTTCACTTTGTAACTGTATATCTTTCTGAAATTTGTAAGTTCCTGTTTTTTCAGGTACAAGAGTCGCTGTAGCTTACCAGAATGAGGTAATTCCCAAATTTTCCTTTTGATGCTTCAATACTGTGTCGTCCCGAGTTGTTAACTTCATTAGACTATGTGCAGTGTGAAATAAGGAAAGAAAAAAGATTTATTTTTTTGTATCTAAAGAGTTGAAAAACAAAATAAGCGATTTTAATCTTTTAACTTTTGTTACTGTTGAGTGAATTAGAGACCTTTTATGTAACGTGAGAATTTTTTTTCTCCGATTGATTACTCTGTTTATTGAAATGAACTTCATTGCAAAATCCATTTGGCGAGTGATGTATCTAATTTGACTACTAGTCAGAATGAATTTTATTCCAATTGAGCTATGTATTCACCTAATTTGGAAATTCAGAAAACTGCCACTCGGAGTTTTTCAGCAAGAGTCACCCTCACCTTTTACTGTGAACTTTCACACTATGTTTTTGTTCATTCTGGTCCTCTTTTGGTTGGGGTAAGCCCAGGTGGTTAGATCTTAGAGTTCCTATGGCATCCTCGTAAGCTTAGGAGATCAAAGAAATAAAAGAAAACTATAGGTGACAATCAGAAAATGACGTAATAGTGGGTTGAAAATTTTGTGTACTCCTTTTACGTTGGATATGAGTTGATTAGAAGAAGTTAAAATGATTAGAATGATCTAGCATCAAGAGAACGATGTGATTTCAGTGCAAGAGCAACTTGCTTATCTTGAGGGCTTATTATGAGAATGTTATCCAAATAGTGGCTATGCATAATTCAATTCTTTGCTGTAGAATTGGACGGGAAAGAAGAACTATATTTCTTTTTTCTCTTCCAACCATACCTAACAACAAAACCAATTGTACTAGTTTTCTCTCCTCCTTTACCCTTTCCTTTTCTATTGTGGAGCCAAAAAGACATGCAAGATAGCATGTGGGTTTTAATTGTGAAGCCTAACAGTTCTAATTTCGTAAGTTGTTTACCTAGAACATATACCCAAGGATAGCGATCACTTCCTAATACTAGCATTGGCGCCCTCTTTTTTTTTCCAGGCAAAACTCTTGGGGCAAATGCTCTATTATATGCTGACAACGGGTGCAGGGAAGCAAACACTAGGAGAAGAATACTGTGACATCACTCAGGTTCAGGGTGTTTTGCCCTTTCTGCCTCGGGACTAAGTGTTCTGAGCCATTTGGCGTTGCTCTTTTTGTCTTGGTTTTGTCTTCACTCATTTTTACTTCTCCCTTCGCTCAAATTTTATGTGTGGAATTTGACTCAGCACGGAGTTAAGAAAGATAGAAAGTTCCTTGAAACTTGTGGTTCTAAACCTGTCATGATATTTTAGTGATTAGCATGTCATTAAAGGTAAAAATGAGAAATTTAGAGTTAAATTATTTCCAAATATAGAAAGGTGGCCCTCTTTTTGGAATGGATTATTAAGGAAATAATACTGCACAAAATGGAACAGAGAGTATCTTATTTGATAGGGAGGAAAGGATATTATTCTCTCTTGATTAATCTGTCCATGGATATATTTCCTAGCATAACTGTAATGTTCGCAAGCATGCATTTAGACATTGTATAAATGATTTTCTAGCTGTAATGTAATTGGTTCCTTCAGCAGTTATATTTATCGAGAAGTGTTGGTCTAGAACATTCTTTTTTTCTGATAAGAAGTCTTGGTCCAAAATGTTGAATGTAGAGTTCAAAACCGGCCCACAGTTCTAAGTTATACGATTTTACCATTTGATGTTCAAAACTGCGTCAGCAAATATTTGCTGTTCTCCTGTGCAATTAAGCGTCTATGTTACCATTACAGTTTGCTATTACAGGTTGCAGGACCATATGGGCTTTCCCCTACACCTGCAAGACGTGCTCTTTTTATTTTCTATCAGTCAACCGTTCCATACATTGCAGAAAGAGTCAGGTTCATCTACATTTTCTAGGAGACTTCATAGAGAGACATGCACATCTCTTACTTCTCCTTGTGCCAATATTATATTAGTGTATGATTTTTGTAGACCATATCAATATTTATTGCCTTTTTTTTTTTTGTGTGTGTGTGTGTGTGTGTTGCAGTTCTAGAGTAGCTTCCCGTGGCATCACCCTTGCTGATTCAATGGCCGGCTATACATTTGGGGACGTTCGTACTTCAAGCAACGAAGCTGAGGCATCAGCGACTGTTGAGATACAGTCATCTTCAACATCCACTCCTTCAATTTCAGCTCTTTCAAGATTAAAAGCCAAGATAAGGGATTTCTGGTTGTATGCTGTTCGAAGGTGGCCTTCGGTATGCCCCCTTCTTCCTAAGCTTTTTGTTATGTGGGATTGCCGAAGCCTGGGTGTTAAATGAAGTGTTTCTCTCTCACTTTTATATCTATTCTCTGTCACATATGTTATCCATAAACTCAGTGAATAAAGTTGCTTAAGTTAAGGAAGCATCTATGACATCTTGTATTTCCTGAAAATTTTTAGACTGTTGGATGGTGATAAACGCTTTGAATCTTGTGCACTCGCCAATTGTTAAGCCAGGGGTGCCTAATGGATATTGTTACAAATAAATGTTTGTGATATTCTATTTATGCAGGACAAAGGTTTAGAATTACTTCCACCCTGAGTGGAGTGCCTTGTAGCATGATAAATCCCTATTTACTGATGGTCTTCCCTTGAGTTGCCAGGGCTGCTGACTGCCATGTTCAACTCCTTTATGTAACTTGCCAAAGTGGCTAAGACAGAGTTTACATGTAGAGATAATTGGGCAGTACTTTGAATTTTTGTTAAAACAAGATACATCCTTGCTGATTTTTGTAGGTGCTTCCTCTTGCTCGTGAGGTCTTGCAATTGGTTATCCGGACCAATCTCATGTTCTTCTATTTTGAAGGTGACTTTATTTGCCACAATAAACTTAAGGGCTGCTAGTTTCTGAAACACATGCTGAAAGTCATTAAACTTCTTTTTACGGCAGGATTTTATTATCATATATCAAAACGTGCTGCGGGCATTCGCTATGTGTTCATTGGCAAACCTATGAACCAACGACCTAGGTAAATTGCTTCCAGCTTCTGTTGCATAAATAGTTGTATGAAGTCTATTGTCTGTACTCTTTGCATCATTAGCATCTGTTCTTTGAAAAGTGTCTTTTCCCTCTGACCAAATTTGGTAGGTTTTCTGGCTATATAATTTTTCCATGCTTTTCTTGTTGTGGAGGAAAAAAAATTGCACATAAATGGTTCTTTCATTTGACCAAGATGACATCCCTTCTTGTATACCTTGGGACAATATATTTGTGTCATTGCTTATTAGTTTTCTGCCAGGTACCTGTTTTATTTATTTATTTATGCTTTCCCTGATTTTTGAAGAAAAAATTGAGAGTACTGTTCTTCAAATGGCAAGACTGCTTAATTTAGCGAAAATATTTTACATTGGACGTGTCTGCCGTTTTATGTGCTTTGGGATGTGGGTAGTCAGCTATTTCACTTTCATGTACCACTTAAAACTTTTTCCGGCCATTTTGCTTAATTTTCTATATCAAACTTCAAAGTAGTGGATGATCCTCTGTCTGGCACATAGTCATCTCTTAAGATAGTGTGATTTATGGCTCTTGTCTTCATTAAGATGTCAGTTGGACATTAATGGGTGGCCAAAATGTTCTTGTTGTGCAGATATCAAATACTAGGGGTCTTCCTTCTAATTCAATTATGTATTCTTGCTGCTGAAGGTCTGAGGCGTAGTAGTTTATCATCCATTTCAGCTTCTGTTCAACAAGCACCTTTTGGAACCTATCAGACTTCTACAGGTGAAACATTTTGCATAGTCTCTTGGTCTTAGAAGTCAGGACATTCTGTGCTAAATGTTTATTTATGTTGATCACTCCAAAATACAAAATAATTTATTGTGTGAAGAAAAAGAATAGTTGTACCCGTTATGGACTTTCATCACCTGCTCCAAGGATGTCACTAAGGCTTCAACACTAATAGAGGAGAGAAGGAGATTAATTTCAAAAAAGCAGTTTCCTGTGATTTGGAAGATGTGATCATGGCAGAAAGAGTGATTATGCGTCAGAAAGTTACAAAATTTGGTTTCGGTCATCAAGTTCACTTTTTGTATCTTTGCAGTTATGCATCTCTTGTAGGTCTGCCAATATGCACTCGTAAATTAACAGTTTGGCCTTTCTATGTTAGTTTTCCTTTCTTCAGGTCTATGGTAAGTCATCTTTTTCACTTGTTGGCTGTAATCTTTTCTCTTTGTGCCTTTAGGCCGAGGTTTACCTGTTTTAAATGAGGAAGGCAATCTAATTACTGCGGAAACTGAGAAGTATGGGCTGGTTGCTGAATCCACATCAACCTCAGAGGTATATTTTGTTTTGCCGTCACGAATTAAGTTTTTTACATAATTCATTTAGGAAATTTAACCTAGAGCGAATTTTATCACTTTTTGCACTATTCAAAAATTGCTAGTAGAGTAGTTGAAGGTTATACGAGTATTACTTTTGACTTTGTGCCTTCTATAATGGGTTCCACTCTAAATTGTCAGACTTCAAGCACCCTTCTTTTTAATTTACAAAGTTACCATAACCTTCCCCTAGTTCTATTCTATATTGTAGAAGTCTCCGTTCCATGAGTCAAAGCATTTGACCTTCATATCTTAGTTATTAACCAACTAATATTCAAAACTAAATTTTAAAATACCTAAGCTTTGTTATGTCAAATTACATTAACTTCTATTTTTTTTTTAAATATAAAATTTTCACTATGTTGATTCACACTGATAGAATTGATTAGTAAGGTCTTTCCACTCAAACAGACAGTAGTGAGTTCGAGGATGAAAGAACCAAAAATAGTAAAAGCGTGTTTGACATTGTCTTCTAATAAGATATTTGAACAAAATAATTCATGCTGCACTTGGCAATCTTGGTAATAACAATATAATTTGGGATACCTACAAATTAAATATTTATGTTGTATATGACGTGCCAGATATGTCAATTATTACTTTGAACTTCACCATTACTTACTAAGGCTGAGAAGTTTAGGGTTCAAAGTTTAAAGGAGAAGGTTATATTACACACTCAAACATATAAATGTAGTTAAAGGAGATGCATCGATGCATCTTCTTCTTAGACTTAATCATCTTTTTTGTTTCTCATACCCTTGTTCTCAATTACAAGGTATTCAAGCGCATGGAATTACAAATGATTAATCACAACCCCTACCTAGGTCCCTTTTTCATCATTGCTAGCTTAATCTTACGTTTTTCTAGCCTTAATTTTAACTAATCCAACAAATTATTCTTTTGTTGTTTCAGTCACAAGGAAGTAGTCCAAGCAAATGCACGCTTTGCTTAAGCAGCCGCCAAGATCCAACAGCCACACCTTGTGGTCATGTGTTTTGCTGGTATTGACTCCTGACTGTTTCTCTTTTTTCCCATTATTTTGGTTGACCTTTCATTCCCTGCAAAACCAAAACCAGAAAGAGAAAAAAGGGAACAAAGATGCGAAGACAGCAGAAAAACTAAATAAGAGAGATTATGAAAGAAGAAGAAAACGACATAATGCTTTTACCTTTTGTTTTGACTACTATCTGTAGGAACTGCATAATGGAGTGGTGCAATGAGAAGCCTGAATGTCCTCTTTGCCGTTCTCCTATAACACATTCAAGCTTAGTTTGTCTGTATCATTCAGATTTTTAGTCATGGATAGATCAGATATTGCAAAAAAATCACCAAGGCCGGGTCTGTTCTCGATGTATCAGAAAAGATTCAGTGGTACAGTTGTGTACTTCATGCTGAAATGTGGGATCCTCTTTTATTTTCGGGTGCTCACACGCAGAGAGCTCTGGAAGCCATAATGGGGTAAAAAGGGTGGTTGTGAGCTGTGGAAGGAAGTAGAGTTTTTCTATTGATTTACTAAAGTTAATGAAGTTAACTTTTGTGCCATGTAATGGTGTAGCAGATCCATTTATGGAAAGCAAGCACACAACAGCCATTCCTCGTCTTACACAACACCGCTACTTGTCTTGCACTGAAGAAAAAGCATTGGATTTCCCTCATAAGAAGTTTTTGCTGCTGTTCCGTATATTGTCAATCTTGCATATGCTTTGGGACCAGATTGACTGGATAAAGTTGCGACTGAATCAATCATTGTTGAGGTATGACTGGTATTTGTGATGTATGACAGAAACACATTTTCACCTGTGATATTCAAAAGAAATTGGGGTTTTCAACGTCAAAATTATAGTATGTGGAGGTGTTACAGCTAACTGTTGTCTCTGGTTTTCTAAAACGAAAGAGGAAAATATGCACATTCCTTTATTTACTTCTCATTCTATGCTTCTATTGCATTAGAAATACATTTCGTTGCTTGGTACTTCAGTATACTTGGAAAAAGAATTCACCAGACCATATTTTGACTTTACATTTGAGAGGATAGTATCAATAGATATTAAAGAAGGGATAGAATTACCTAAGTTAATACGCCGAGCTGCATCATTTCGTTAATGCTGTGAGATTTGCTTCTATTTTGTCATATTTATTATTATTGTTATTTTTTTGAAAACTTTTGACACGCGTCTTAAAACTCATTTTAATTTTTTTTGATTATGTTTTCTAAGTTATTGTTTAGCGAAAGTATCAACCAAGTAATATAGGAAGGAAAAAAGAAGAGCACATTTTGGAGCTTAGCAGTTTTGGAAGACACAAGTATTGGAAGTTAAAATAACATAACACTGTAACAGCATCACCAATCCTCAAACCACAAACCATTGCCGAGATAAAGTCTGTGGAATACAAACAAAATGAGGCGCTTTGATATGGTGAAAACATATGTACTGATTCAAAAACATAGTACCTTAAAGGACTAATTAAAGTTGCTCTAAGAAAAGCCAAGATAATAAAGGCATGAGCTACTAAAGCAGAAAACAAAGAGAATTTCTTTTTAATCTTAATTGTATATCTGATGATATAAACTACAAAAACTTTAGAAGTGGGTGTTGTAGTTTATGATGGTATTGTAATTAGCTAAAGTAACTTTTCACACATAAGAAACTAGTTCGAACTTCAGCTATGTCCGAACAGCAACACTACTATCAGTGACTAAGTACAGATTATGGAAAAGTACTCAGCATTTTTTCTAAATAACAGCACTCTCATAAAGCTTCAACGTAAATATATATATATGACAAAGAATTTTACTAAACTAATTCAGCAACCAACAAGTTTGCAGTAAAGCTAAGAGCATATTAATTCCCAATAAAAAAGACTATCATAATTTCTAGACTATCTTGCCAAGCAATGAGCAACTAGATTTACTTGCCACTTAACCCAAGCCAGAGAAATATTGAGATTTCTCTTTAACAAGAAACAACAATCTTCTAAAAGTATTCTAAACTCTGTAAAATTTTCACTCCGGGAATTACAAGAAAGCACAATTTCTTTGGCATCACATTCCAATACTTGGGCTATCAAAATGTGCAACCAGATGAGAGCAATTGTCTTCCTTACTTCGAGCTGTAATGGAGTAGGGATTGTCATGCATGATTCATCAGTCTCTACCAGCAGTTTCTTCAAATTTTCGAGGTCGTGTCAACGTAAATCATCTATAAGCAAATAGTCCCGGCGGCGGCCGAGGTAGCGGCATAAAAGGCTCATGGTACCCATAAAAAGGCGGCGGCTCCTCCCTGAACCACCGCGCACTGGCGGAACGCATGTCGGCCCTTGGTACCCTATGATCAAAAACAAAACGACCACTGCCACTACTACTACTACTACTTCCTTGTCTCTTCCAAGCATGAAATTCACACCAGCATTCACGATCATCAACACGTACAGATCGATATTGATCTTCTTTAGGTGGCGGTGGTACGTAATTTTCAGCTTTATGGACCCAATCTTTACGTGGTGCATAATGATCATTTGGAACGTACTGATCACCCGTTGTATGAGTAGAAGAATCTTGATTGCAATTTTCACCTTCTCTATTGTAGTAATTCCTTTCTCGAGTATCATTGGAATTATTCTGCATTGGGCAATTGTTTTTAGGAATATTCTTCTGGTGACAATGATATTGGCTGGGGTTTTCATGAGTTTCCTTGGGCAAGTTGTTCTCGGCTTGATTTTTGACATGGTTTTCCCTCTGATTCTCCATTGGAGTATTTACATGAGTGTGCTGATCTGTTTGATAATTCTTTCCATGATATTTATGATCAGTTTTTGCCTCCTTTGAACAATAGAATATGACTTTTGCATTTTCTAGTTTTCCTGATCTTTGAGTAATGTAGTCCATGACTGGTTCTACATTGCCTGCTATTTTTGCCCATCTTCTTTCTCTATCGATCTCAACTGAATAGACACCTGTCCACAAAAAAAACCCCAAGAGTCTATGAAGATGATCATCGATCACAACTGGAGTAGCGAACTACATGCATCCATATGAAAATAAAAGTGGAATTTTCCTTCCAAAATAGATGGTCACATCTGTTATTGAAGACGAAAACTCAACGACATTATAAAAATAATAAAATATGTACAGTTTATGTCTTTTAGACCTTATTTGTTTGTATTTTTTGATGTTTGGTTCAAGCCTCAAATCATTAAGTTACATTTGTTATTTTTAAGATTTGATCACTTAGTGGGTCTGAATAAATTTATTATTCAGATTTTGAGAAGGATTTTAATATTTTTAAGAAGCTAATTAGCTAAAGATTTTTACGAAGACAATCTTTCAGCACCATTATGTATGCTAACACAACCACCTCTGTCAACCACCACCCTTGCCCACATTGGCGAAGCCAGAAATTTCATTTAGGTGTTCAAACTTGAAATAAATAAAAAAATTCCCGATAAAGGTGTTCAATATATGTTATATACCATTAAAATCTAATATTTTACCTATCTATACAGTATAATTTTTTACGACCACCCTTAGGACTATGTAAACACCTCCAATCGCTACCACCAATCATCTCCATCGTCATAATCACTACCACCACATCCACCAACCACAAACTCACTAGCAACCATCGCCCAGTATCACAGCTATCACTATTGCCAAACACCATCATTTGTCACCATCACAACTAGCCATCATCAGTAACTATGGGCAAATCTACTAAGGCCAAGGGGGTGGCACGCCAGCTGCAAGCTTCGGCTCAAACTCAATGTATAAATATAGTATTTATATAAAAAAATATTTCAAGTGCCACATGTAGTAACTAAAGATGGCACGGATGGGAGGTCCACCTTGCGGGCGAGTGGTCAAGGCCCTTTAATTTGACAATAATATGTTAAACCTTTTGGCTTGCTGCATCACGATCAGCTTTCTATTACTATAAGTATAATTATTATATTTTTCCGCTGCATTGATTTGTCCATCAAACTAACAAAACGTTTACTTTATCCAGGCCGAGTAAATAGTGACATAATTTATCCTAGAATTTCTAAATCCTAGATCCGTCTCTATCAGTAATCACTAGCACTAGCCACTACCACCAATTACCTCCACCATCACAGTCAGGAGCAAAGCTAGGAGGCGCGAATGATTCATCCGATCCTTTTTGCCGGAAAATTATATTGGTATATATATATATATATATATATATATATATATATATATATATATATATATATATATATATATATATATATATATATATATATGTGGTTAAAATCACATGCAGTTTATACTTATTTTCTAAAATACGAATAGTACTACAAGCCCAGATCAAAAAGCTAGTACCTTCCAGTCGAAGAAATCTTTTCCTCACTTTTTTGGCACAGACATTGCAACAACCAATGGCCTCTATTTGTAGTATACAATCCTGCAACCAAAGAAGAAGAATATAAACTATTTTACCTACTGAACTAGGAAGAAGGAAACTATGTAGAACTGCACAAATTAAATAACATGGCTAAGATTTGATGGTGCATAATGATGGAGAAAAGAACAAATTAGTACCGGTTTAGGAGCTTCATGCTCCATGGAGACGGCTCTAGGGTAAGGAGGCCCCAAATACTTAAAATCCCAAAATAGTATAAAGTATTACTATATTAATATATAATATAGATCATATATAATTATTAATAAATTATTTGAAATGTTAACTTTTTCTTTTTTAATTATTTGGCAGAGGTAGGATTAACTGAATTATTACAATAATTGTTTTTCTCATTAAATCAAATAATATATGTACCTTCTCATCAATTCTTTCTTCCTCTGTGTATAGTCTTTTTTCATGTTTATCACAATTTTACTTCAATTCAGATTCTCTAAATTAGCTAATTTTTTTGTCACATTTTATTGATCGGATATCTACACATCAGAAAGCAAGTTTTTTTGTGTCTATCTTTTTTAACTAAAGAATTTTCAATGCAAGTGTCGCAAGGTTCAAAACTCGATGAATAATGGGATCACTCATTTATCATTTTTACTTAATACTATATTTTTGTACGGGGGAGAGTTCAATACCATGACGTGTACCTAACCAACACATCATGTGTTGCGCTCTCACCACTAAGTCACAACAATATTGGGTTTTTGTGTCATTATTATATAAATTTTATGAAAGAAGCTTAAGAGTCTTTCAATATATTTTAGTTTTTGGCCACCGATTTTATAGAGACCGATTCCACGAACGTGTTGTTCAACGAGCTTCATTCATAATTGCTAATTGAATTGTACATTCACGGCCTTAACTGTTCTTAACTTGTCATTGTTAACTTATCTTAATTAAGTCTCTACCTAATTTGATCAGGAATGTCAGGGGTGGACAGGTGGCTCAAAGGGGAGGCGAGTAAAGCCTTGAATTAGACCCTCAAAACTTGAGGCCTCAAACAATTTTAGCAGTGGATCTTATGATTTTATTCTAGTTTAGACAATATTAAGGTTTGTAGCAAAAGTAAAGAAGTTCAAAAAAATTGTAAAAAAGAAAGAAAGAAAGACTGCCTACTCTTTAAGTAAATTTTCGTTAGAACTTTGAATTACACTATTTAAATCTTCTTATTAGTAAATTGCGTTTTTACAATAATTAGATATTAAAGATAACATATTGTAAATACATATCTATCATCTTATTTTTGAAATTACTCTTACTAATATAAATAATAATATTACTATGTGAAGTTCAAAGGCTTATATCATTTACAAATATTACATTATAAACAATAAGTGCAAAAAAAATAGCAACATTAACTTTTTTGCCTATGTATGTATAAGTATGTGATTCTAATAAAAAAATATAAGGTCTTTTATAAAAATTTGACTTTTCACTAATTTTAAAAAGCCACCGTTGCACGGGGAGAAACTTGTTTATAGGGTGCTGAAAGTGGCTGAATATGAATTCTAACTAATTACTGATCTAGGGTTTTGACTTGTGTAAACAGAAATTATTTACTTCCATTGTGATATTTGACGAACTAAAGAAAGTGGAAGTTAAAAAAGGAAAGAACGAGAGGGAAGCTACACCTGCGTAGTAAGCTTCTCCAGTACGTAGCATTTTTTTTTATTGCCAAAATTTAAAGTAGCTTTTGCGTAGTAAGATCCTTTTTATATTTAAATTTTAAGTTTTCTTAGTCTATATATACATATGAAATATTATGAATATTAAGATAATACATTTATGTCTGATTATCGAATAATTAAGACTGTTAATTTTTCATGAATTTTGAATTTGTCTCTATTTAAAAACTACATAAATATAGAATTTAAATAACTTAAATTACTAGTAAACAATATATCAATAAAATATTTGAGAAAATATTAATTTATATTATTCTATATGAATTGTTTAATTTATTTGATGAATCACACTATAAAAGCTAGAGGTAATGGCTAGTGGTGGTAATGGTCCGCCATGATTGTTATAAATTGGTGGCCGGTGGTGGAGATCGTTTTACAAAAGAGATTGGTGACAGTGGTTATCAGTGGCGACCGGTTGTGGTTGTAGCTGGTGGTGACGGTTGGCAGGTCGAATTTGGGGATAGAGGTGGTCGATAGTAGTAACTATTAGTGGAAGTGGTTGTGGTGGTTGACTTTTTTACCCATTAAAAAATAAAATTCACATTGGATAAAAACGTTATTTAAAATTTTCAAAATTAGAAAATAATACAGATTTGGCCATTAAATTTTTTCTTATTTAATTAGATAAGAACTCATAATTTTTAAGTATTTAAAATTGACTAAATTTTATATTTATAAATTAAATATCTTCCTAATATTTAGAACTTTAAAATTAACCAAGGTTTTATATCTAATTTTGTAATCGAAAATTTTAGGGTTATGTATTTTAGTGTAACGATCCGGCTGGTCGTTTTGAGAGTAATAGCCCCGATCCCTTATTTACTCCTTCCCCCGTATCTTTTTCTGCTTATGTGACTTGTTGGGAGGTTCTGTTCGTGGTTTCGGAGTGTTTTGGGACACTTAGTCCCTAAAACGGAAGCTTAAGTTCTAGGATTTTACTGTAGTTGGAAAAGTGTGAAGACGACTCCTTAATGGAGTTTCGTCGGTTCCGTTAGCTCCGTTGGGTGATTTTGGATTCGAATTATGTTTTGGAGGTCGGTAGCTGAATTAGGCTTGAAATGACGAAAGTTGAATTTTTGGGAAGTTTGACAGGAAGTGGAATTTTTTATATCGACGTCAGATTTCGATTCCAGAAGTTGGAGTAGGTCCCTAATGTCAATTATGACTTGTGTGCAAAATTTGAGGTCAATCGGACGTGATTTGATAGGTTTCAGCATCGGTTGTAGAAGTTTGAAGTTTCAAAGTTCTTTAAGTTTGAATTGGAGGGTGATTCGTGTTTTTTGCGTTGTTTGATGTGATTTGGGGGCTCGACTAAGTTCATATGGTGTTTTAGGACTAGCTGGTATGTTTGGTTGAGGTCCCGGGGGCCTAGGGTTCGGATGCTTAACGGATCGAAATTGGACTTGTGCATATTGCTGAAGTTTTCAGGCTTCTGGTGTTTCGCACCTGCGGTGGGGAGACCGCAGGTGCGGGATCGCACGTGCGTAAGGTCAAGCGTAGAAGTGGATTGGGATGTGTGGTCAGGGGCCGCAGGTGCGAGGGAAAATTCCGCATCTGCGATGCCCGCATATGCGCTTAAGGAAACGTAGGTGTGGAGGAGGATCGCAGAAGCAGACCATAGTCCGCGGGCGCGCACTCGCAAGTGCGACCCTTTTATCGCAAAAGCGGACCGAGACCTCTTAAGTCATTTTCGCACTTGCGATGGAAATTCCGTAGGTGCAGTGTCGCAGATATGACTGGAAGCCCGCAGATGCAAAATCGCCGGGCAGAAAAGGGCCAAGTTCGAGGGTTTTATCCCATTTTCAATTTTGGGACTTTGAGAGCTCGGATTAAGGCAATAATTCAAGGATTTTTCAGAGAGAACTTTGGGTTAATGATTCTTAACTCATTTATGGTTATATTCCATTAATCTATAGTTGATTTCTTCGTTTAATTAAGGAATTTGAGTGAGAAATTTGGGGGAAAAGGTTGGAAGTTCTTCAACTAAGCTTTTGAGTTTTTATTGGGATTTTGATATCGGATTTGGATAATTTTGGTACGAGTGAACTCGTGAGTGAATGAGTGTTCATATTTTGTGACTTTTACATGATTCCGAGACGTGGTCCCGGGGAGGATCTTTTAGGGCGATTTTCGAATTTCTTGTTAAAGTCTTGATTTCATTAATTAGCTTAGTCTATTATAGTTGTATTTGTGATATGTAATCGTGTTTGGCTAGATTTGGGCCATTCGGAGTCGGATAATCGAAGAAAAGGCATTCTTACGGATTTGTTTGAGCTTAGTTCGAGGTAAGTGGCTTGCCTAACCATGTGTGGGGGAATCCCCTTAGAATTTGGTACTGTTGTGATATGTGAGCGTAGTGTACATAAGGTGACGAGTGCGTACATGGGTTATTTGTTGTAAAACCTAATTTTTAGTGAGTAGTAAGATGTTTTCATCTTAATTGAGTTATACAAGCATGTGTAGTTATCTTGTTTAGTCTAATATCGCATGTCTACGTGCTTTAACTGCTTATTTGAAGTCTATGCAGCATTCCTAGTTGATTTCCTGCTTTTCCTTTATCTTTATCAGTCTTAACTGTAGAATTCTTGTTGTTAGCTATTGTATTTATTAGTTTGAGTTATGTGTTTACTTTTGAGACTACGAGGCGGTACCCTGGGAGTTCTCCCTGCATATTTACTTTTGAGACTATAAGGCGGTACCTTGGGAGTTCTCCCTGCATATTTACTTTTCAGACTACGAGGCGGAACCTCGGAAGTTCTCCCTGTATATTTACTTTTGAGACTACGAGGCGGTACCTCGGGAGTTCTCCATGTATATTTACTTTTGAGACTACGAGGCGGTACCTCGGGAGTTCTCCCTGCACATTTACTTTGGGACTACGAGACGGTATGTCGAGAGATCCCCCTGTTTCTTATCCCTGTGTGTTGTACTGCTATTTTGTTGTGCTTTTCCTTTTTGTTAAATTCCAATCTCTTATTATACTGTTACATTCTCCTGTTTTATTTATTATATACCAGTGGTCCAGACCTGACCTCGTCAATTCTTGACCGAGGTTAGGCTTGGCACTTATTGGGTACCGTTGTGGTATACTCATGCTACTCTTATGCACATGTGTTGTGTGCATATCCAGGTGCTCATTATCAACCACGTCATCAGTGAGCAGTGGCGGTTTGGAGACTTCAAGGTATATCTGTCGCGTCCGCAGAGCTCAGAGTCCCCCTCTATTCTCCCTTATGTCAATTGCCTTCTGTATTTATTTTATTAGACTCTGGTGTATAGAGATACTACTTCCTTCTGTAGCTTGTGACTTATGATGTTTCGGGTTTTGGAAAGACTGTGTATTTCTAAAGTATTGGTTATTTTACATGCCGATGGGCATTGTTACCAGTTATTTATTTATCTGTTGCAGTAAGCTGTTAAGTTTTGCTTTCATTTATGTTACTTTCCGCAATTTGTTAGGCTTACCTAGTCGGAGGTTTGTCGGAGGGAGTTTTTGGTCGTGACAAGTTGGTATCAAAGCTCTAGGTTCATAGGTGTCGTGAGTCACAAACAGGTTTATTAGAGTCTCGCGGATCGGTACGGAGATGTCTATACTTATCTTTAGGAGGCTATGAAACTGTTAGGAAAAATTACACTCATTGATTCCTTGTCGTGCGAAAATTTGTTGACTTCAAAATTCTAAACTTTTGTATTCTATTCTCTCAAGGATGGTGAGGACACGTACAGGCAGTTCTGATGACCAGGCACCCGCGCCTCCTGCTAGAGCCGCGGGAGGCTAGGGCCGGGGCCGGGGCCGGGGTAGAGGCTGAGGACATCCACGTGGTGCAGCCAGAGCACCCGCATGAGCTGCTATATAGGAGCCCCTAGTAGCTCCAACATGAGGGCAGGCACCTGAGGTACCTGTTAGTGCACCAACCCTCCAAGAGACTCTAGCCCAGTTTCTGAGCATGTTCAGCATCTTAGCTCATGCTGGATTGATTCTTTTTTCTCCTGCCACATCTCAGGTTGGGGGAGGAGCATAGACTCCCGTAGCCCGTACCCTAGAGCAGCGGGTTCAGGTCGACCAGGTTCCAAATATTATACCAATGTAGCTGGTAGCTCCGGTTCAGCACGAGGCTAGTGTAGCAACTCGGACTTGAGAGGTACAAGAATACCACCCTCCTACTTTTAGTGGATTGGCGAGAGATGATGCCCAAGGTTTTCTAGAGGAGTGTCACTGTGTTCTCCGTGCTATGGGTGTAGCGGAATCGAGTGGGGTTCTTTTAGTACGTTCCAACTTAGAGGAGCAACCTATCAGTGGTGGCGTGCTTATGAGTTGAGTTGTTCGGCTGAGGTAGCTTCACTTACATGGACTCAATTCTCCAACATGTTCTTGAGAGTATGTTCCTCAGAGTCTCAGGGATGCATGACACACAGAGTTTGAGAAATTGCGCCAGGGTGCTATGACCGTGTCAGAGTATGCAGTTCGCTTCAGTGATTTGGCCCGACATGCATCGACCTTGTTGCCACATTTCGAGAGAGGGTTCATCAGTTTATTGAGGGATTCCACCCCAGTATCAGAATTAGCATGGACCGGGAGTTGGATATGGATATTTCTTACCAGCAGGCTGTGAGTATTGCTACGAGATTGGAGAGCATGCTCGTTCGGGATAGATAGGAGAGGGAGGACAAGATGTCTCGAGGGTCTGGAACTTACGCTGGTACTCGTGCCCCAGCTGTAGTTTGCCATGGTAGGGGTTGTGTGAGTTTCCCCATTCACTCAGCTCTTCCAGCCGCCAATGGTATTCCGGCCCAGGAGTCTTATTATGCACCGCCAGTATCTAGTTTACCTCCTGTACGATGTTCTTTTAGCAGCCAGTCACAGCAGCCACACCCTCCGAGAGCTTGTTTTGAGTATGGCGACACTCGACATATGGTGAGGGATTACCCCAGACTTAGGAGGGGTGCACCTCCACAGACTTATCAGCCACCGCATGCTCCACCGGGTCCTCAGGCTATGATTACTACACCAACTACCGCCCCACATGCTCAGCCAGCTCGAGGAGGTCGAGGTCGCCCTAGAGGAGGAGGACATGCCAGATATTATGTTCTTCGCGCTCGTATAGAGGAAATTGCTTCCGACTATGTTATTACAGGTATTGTACCTGTATGTCATAAAGATGTGACAGCCTTATTTGATCCAGGCTCTACTTATTTCTATGTGTCCTCTTATTTTGCCCCGTATTTGGGCGTATTTCGTGATTCTTTGAGTTCTCCTATTTATGTGTCTTCACCTGTAGGAGATTCTCTTGTTGTGGACCGTATGTATCGGTCGTGTTTGGTTGTTCTTGGTGGTTTTGAGACTAGGGCCGATTTATTATTGCTCAGTATGGTAGACTTTGATATTATTTTGGGCATGGATTGGTTGTCGCCCCATTATGCTATTCTTGATTGTCACGCTAAGATCGTGACGCTGGCTATGCCAGGATTACCGCGATAGAGAGGAGAGGTACCTTAGAGTATACTCCTAGCAGTGTTATTTCATTTCTTAAAGCTCAACAAATGGTTGAGAAGGGGTGTGACACGTATATAGTTTATGTGAGAGATGTCAATATTGATACCCCTACTGTTGAGTCAGTTCCAGTGGTGAGGGACTTTCCAGATGTATTTCCAGCTGATCTTCCGGGCATGCCTCCCGACAGAGATATTGATTTTGGCATTGAATTGTTGTCGGGCACCCATCCCATATCTATTCATCCATATCGTATGGCTCCTACTGAGTTGAAGGAGCAGTTACAGAAGTTGCTTGATAAGGGCTTCATGCGGCCTAGTGTTTCACCTTGGGGTGCTCCGGTCTTGTTTGAGAAGAAGAAGGATGGTTCTATGCGTATGTGCATTGATTATCGCCAGCTGAATAAAGTGACAGTGAAGAACAAGTATCCATTGCCTCGTATTGATGACTTATTTGATCAATTACTGGGTGCCAGGGTGTTTTCCAAGATTGACTTATGTTCAGGCTATCATCAATTGAAGATTCGGGAGCCAGATATTCCGAAGATTACTTTCAAGACTCAGTATGGTCACTACGAGTTCCTTGTGATGTCATTTGGGCTGACCAATGCCCCAACAAATTTTATGCACTTGATGCACAGTGTGTTCCGGCCCTATCGTGACTCATTTGTCATTGTGTTTAATGACGACATTCTGGAATACTCCTGGATTCGGGAGGATCATGAACAACACCCGAGGACTGTGCTTCAGACCTTGAGAGAAAAGAAGTTATATGCAAAATTTTCAAAGTGTGAGTTTTGGATAGACTTAGTGGCATTCTTGGGTCATGTAGTATCGAGTGATGGGATCAAGGTGGATCTGAAGAAGGTGGAAGCAATGCAGAGTTGGCGTAGACTGTCCTCAGCTACGGAGATCTGGAGCTTTCTTGGTTTGGCGGGGTATTACCGTCGATTTGTAGAGGGTTTTTCATCTATTGCAGCACCTATGATCAGGCTGAACCAGAAGGGTGCTCCGTTCAGGTGGACAGAAGAGTGTGAGGAGAGCTGCCAGAAGCTCAAGACAGTTTTGACTAATACCCCAGTATTGGTATTGCCTACTGGTTCGGGGTCTTATACGGTATATTGTGATGTGTCGCGGATTGTTCTCAGTGCGGTGTTGATGCAGGACGGTAGGGTGATTGCCTATGCGTCCAGATAGTTGAAGGTGCATGAAAAGAACTATTATGTGCACGACCTTGAGTTAGCAGCTATTGTTCATGCCTTGAAGATTTGGTGGCACTATATGTACGGTGTCACGACCAAAAATCCATTAAAGGTCGTGATGGAGCCTAACACTGCTGTCAGGTAAGCCAACAATTAAATGATTAACTTCATTACTCATTTTAGTATTTTTGAAATCATAATTTCCCTCAATTCAAATAGTAAGAGATAAAATTTACAGAGTAATTGGCAATATTTTTCACAACTACATTACTAAACAACCCATAAGCACCCCCAAAACCCGGTGTCACGAGTGCATGAGCATCAACTAGGAAAAATACAGAAAATACTACATCTGTCTAGGATACAGTTTGACATGAGTGTGTAAATAACTCGGATGGAGACTCTGTGTGTTGTGGACTTGTAACATGGGATGCAACTCACCCTAGTCCCCGCAATAACTGCGCATCTGCGCCCACAAGGCCACTAGACATATATGTACGTGCATAAAATGTGCAGCAAGTGTAGTATGAGTACGTAAATCAATGCGTACCCAATAAGTATCCAGTCTAACTTCGAAGAAGTAGTGACGAGGGGTCGACTACGACACTTATGGGATAACCATAAACTATCGATATTATAATAAAACATGGGTTATGTAGAAAAAACTGAAAACTTAAGAACAAGAAAATAAATGAACAATTATTCTTCTAATAGAAATTCCCAAATTTATTTTCGCCATTTAACAATTTATATTTCAAGCCAATGAAGCAATAACAATTATTATTAGTTCCAAAGATTTATCATGTGCAACTCATGCCGAGGTCGTATGACCCGATCCAACATAAAATATTTGAATTGTGCACTGCCGAGGGTCGAACGACACGAAGAATAGATGCATCTATCTGCTACCAAGGCGTTCGGTCCGCTCCACAAGAAGAGGAAATACATTAAAACAACCAATTCAAGATTTATTAAGGGGCAAATATTCAAAGAATTACCAATTCTTATTAGCGGTCAAGTAAATGAAGTTTAACCTGTTACGATTCCTTTGTCAAGTTTCAATATGATTTAAGAAATTAAATTACCAAGTATGGTGCAAACATCGCTAATATAACATGATTTGGGTCCTAGACTACCCTGACATAAGCACAATTAGTAGCTACGTACGGACTCTCGTCACCTCGTGCGTATGTAGCCCCCACATATAGAAGAGCATATTAAATCAATTCACCTATGGGGTTAATTCCCTCTTACAAGGTTAGAAAAGAGACTTACCTCGCTCCGAAGTTCCATAACCGGCTCTGGTGCCACTTTAACACCTCAAACCAAAGCTTGACGATCCAAAACTATGAAACCAATGTGTAAACCAAATCAAAATGTGTTCTAATACCCATAATTAATCTATTTAAATAATTTCCAACCCCGCTCGAAAAGTCGATAAAAATCACCCTCAGGTCCACGTGCCCGGATTCCGAAAATTTTCAAAGATAAATATTACCCATAGGATCACGAACTCAAATATATAATTTATTCTCAATTCCACCCAAATTCGTAGTCAAAATCCAAATATATCAATTTCTAGATTTTCTACCAAAACCCAAATTTCCACTAATTTTTCTATTAATTTCCATGTTAAAATCTATATATAATCCAAATATTTAACTTGCAATAGGTGGGAATCACTTACCTTGACATAGATGATGAAGATGGAGCTCCAAAATCGCTCCTAGGTCGGCTCCCATGGAGGAAATGAGCCAAACCCATTTTTGCAAACTTATGCACTTCCCAGGCGACCCTTCTTAACGTTCGCGAGTCCCCAATCGCATTCGCGATGAACAAAATTCTCAAAAGCCATTTCCAAACTCTTCTCAGACAGCCTCTAGTATAATGGCCATAACGTTTTGTACAAAACTCGAAATGACATATGGTTTAACTATATGAAAACTAGACAATCTACAACTTTCCTGTTTTGGTCATCTCCCAATTCCTTATAGATTTTGAGATATAATCTGCAAAAGTCAGCCCTGTGCAACACAAATTTCTTCGTCGCGATTTCCAAACATCTCCCTGGACGACCTGTAGTGTACCAACCATACCTTTTCGTAAATAACTCCAAATTCCAGATGGTTTGATTTTCTGAAAACTAAACACAAAGGGATACAACTTTTATTTTTGGATCATCTCCAAATTCCTTATAGATTGCGAGATATAAGCTTCCAAAGTCGGACGACGGATTACATGATTTCCTTCTTCGATAACGCGAGAATCCCATTGCGAAAGCGAAGAACAGAGTCCCATCAGCAAATCCTTCTTCGCGAACGCAATAGGCTCCTCGCGAACGCGAAAAACAACACCAGACATCATAAAACCAACATATAAAGTAGCCCAAAATGATTCGATAACACCCGAAACTCACCCGAGGCCCCCGGAACCCCAACCAAATATACCAACAAGTCCTAAAACATCATATGAACTTAGTCGAGGCCTCAAATCACACCCAACAACATCGAAACCATGAATCTCACCCCAATTCAAGCTTAATGAACTTTAGAACTTCAAACTTCTACATTCGATGCTGAAACCTGTCTGATTGACCTCAAATTTTGCACACAAGTCACTTTGACATTACAGACCTACTCCAACTTCCAAAATCAGAATCTGAACCCTATATCAAAAATTCCACTCCCGGTCAAACTTCCCAAGAACCTTCAAATTTCCAACTTTCGCCAAATGACCCCGAAATTACCTACGGACCTCCAAATCCACATCTGGGCGCGCTCCTAAGACTAGAATCTCCATACGGAGCTATTCGCACTCTTGGAATCCCAAACGGACATCGATAACATTAAAATACACTTCAACCCAAACTTATGAAATTCTTCCAAAATGCTTACTTTCCATAATAAGCACCAAAATGCCCAGTCACCCAAAACCCGATCCGGACATACGCCCACGTCCGAAGTAATCATACGAATCTATTAGAACTTTCAAATCACAATTCCGAGATCGTTTACTCAAAAGTCAAACCTTAGTCAACTCTTCCAACTTAAATCTTCAGAAATGAGAATTTTCTTCCAAATCAACTCTGAACTTCCTGAAATTCAATTCCGACCACACATACAAGTCATAATACCTGAGTGAAGCTACCTGAGGCCTAAAACTGTTGTACGATGTGCCAGAGATCAAAACGACCGGTTGACTCATTACGTTCACCCCCACTTAAACATACGTTCGTCCTCGAACGTGCTAAGAACTGCCCCAAAGTTTTTCGAAATCACTGTTCGACACCTATTGCACCTACCCGTGATACCACAACCCAGTTGAGAACATTAGCTCAAGCCAGCCCGAAGATCTCCCCCCCCCCCCCCCCCCTTTATTTAGTCAAATAAGCCATAGAGCCAAATTCCAACATCCGAAATTCTCTACCAGGCCTGCTTTCCAACATATGAACACCGTAACAATCACTATACACTGTACCAAAACATGAATGTATACCTTTACTGAATTCACACCATGCACACATAATCCGCATGACCATAATAACATCGTCTGACAACAATAGCCGAAAACCCACGAATCTGATGCCCACAACATACCTCATGACACATGTAAGTCCTGTTCCAACTCTTGCAACACTGCTACGATGGAAGAGATGTGTAGAAATTCATAACCAACTGCTGAGTCAACAAATCATTGAGTCTCTCCTCCTGACAAGAACCATTACCCCATCATGAACCAAATAACAATATTTGCTCTTTAATATGACGTATATAAATCTGATCACACTGATCCAGGTCCAATAATCTCGTCTCACCCGGTATAAGCCGCTAAGGAAACAGGCCATCTCAGACACTACCAAAGGTCTCATATGATGCCACAATGTGCCAACAAGCTACCAACTCAAATGTGATACATAAGGAAAACGAACATTGAAAGGTGCTACTCAACCCACGTAACTAATTGAACACCTGAAACGATGTCATGAACCTTCCTAAGAAAATGAGGAACAAAACACACAAGAGTAGATACAGGGAACTGTACTCCACATCCCACTGTTGCGGCGTGCAACCGATCCACACATGACACCGTTGCGACATGCAACCCTCCAATCATGATACCCGTGGTGGCGTGCCATCCGATCCAAACAACATACCCGTGGCGACGTGCCACCCAATAAAACAGCGCATCCATGGTGGCGTGCCACCCGATCCACACATAATAATCTAAAGAAAATACACATCGAGATGTAACGCTTATACTCACGAAATACCCAAATATCAACCATAAGCGCGCAAGTGCATAATACGAATCCTGGGGAGAAGGGTAGCGTCATACGCAACAAAAATCAAGCACAACTAAGGTGTGATATATGATCTACATCTCAAGAGCCATCCTGTTCACATAACACCATCGCTACGCAGGACCTCAACACATGTGCATATAATCAAGCCGTCTCACAACCCACATGGCATAATGGAGTATTACATGAAATCGCTGGCGACGAAAATAACATCCAATGCCCGAATACTCCTCCATAAGGAATGCTATGCTGAATGAACACACCCAGGCTAGTGTAGAGTACCCACTCACATTTGGACCCGCCAACGGACCTCAAGCCGATTCTGATCATACTATGCTTGGGTAGATAACCACTCAAGGACCCACAATGACCTATTCATGACACATACGAACATTCGTCAAATCTAGAACAAACTCACACGGTTCACAGCCCAAGGGATAGAATTCCTCTCGGGCATAAACTCTCGCACTTGCGATATTACCATAGCCTCCATATTTGGCTTCAATATTTAACAATCAAGTGACAGACATGTCACACTTATACAAATCTCCCCGTGAGGAATGCTCCCATGACAATTCCTCAGGTAGCAAGGTTCGCACATCCATACCACTAATCGTTCTAATTTTGTAAAGTGAATCAAATATCCGCAAGTCAATACACAAAGCCTCTTTCGCTTGACGCCAATATTAGGTGACGTTAAAGATAATACCAACTTACTCTAAATATATGAATTCTTTCCTTCTCATCCGAGCTCATGACATTCTTGTCAACACCGAACCTTAACTTCGGTCCTCGGATTCTATTCCCCATGCCTCTCACTGCACCTATCCTACCAATACGTGAGAGCACAAGAATTTCATCATAACTCTTGAACCGTTAATAGCATAAACACCCCGTCATATAGAAGCCTTTAACTTAGCTCATTTCTGGAAAACCATTGTAACACGCGACCGAGTTTCGTAACTGCAGAAAATACAAACCTCAAGATGTGGTCTAAAACCACCATGACTCTTCTGGGATCCAAATACACATAACGGTCCATAATACTCGAATGCCTCCAAATGAAATCAATTACAGCGGCCGTCAAGCCTCGCATGTACCGCCACAATTATCTATAAAACTTAACACGCTGAAGGAAGTGATCATTACCACCATCATGCCGATTCAACCATTGCTAACCGATTCGACTTCTTCTACTTCTCTGGACTTGCCTTAGAAATAATAATAACTCCATTAAAAATATGAAGAACCCAATCCGCACTCATCCAGAATGACCCTATTTTACGAGACCATGTTGTCACAAAACCCACAAACCATCTCATACCCTCATTGTGCGCACATTCGCATCTTCAACTGGTACACCCTTTCTGATAAATCCTTTATGAACCCAAAGTTATTTTCTCCCATTCCTCCAATGCTACGCTGCAGACCGATAATAACAAAGAACACCCCGAGCCCCTTTTCATAATCCACTGCAAAAGTTTGATACTTATCCATACTACATACTCGAATCTTTAGGCACCGCACTTAAATTCTTGAACCCACTAGGACCACTGTTGAGAGTCACCCACTCTAACGTGGCCTCGAATATAAGACAAACTTTAGTGCTATGCCAGCATGTGAACATCATATCAAAGAAGCACCCGACATAATTCTTTTCCTTGTACATTCTACCCACAAGAAGCATAAACTCTGAGTCGTCCCAAAACTTGAACATGAATCAATAAGGTCCAATATAAAACGCATTCCTCAAATCCTTTGCTCGAATTACCCCTGATGTTTTTCATTCCTTAGGCATGATAACCCACAAATACACTGTTAACCAGAAATCGCATAAGGAGACGACCACACAATCCTACCGTAGATGGTGGGGCTCCCCCATTTAGCTTGAAGCTACAATTTCTTAACCCTGGAACCCACCAAGATTTTTCCTTCCCAATTACCATGCTCTCGCACGATCAACTCGCCAAGCCTATCAAAATCTTTCTATTAAACATTTCATAAATATTTTGAATCACTAGCCACATTCACATATCCTTCGTAGAAGCTTCATCAATACAACCGCTAAACTGTTCATAGGAGATAACCCACATGTGGAAATTCTATGCCAACATCTTCCAACGGCGCTGCACTGGGTGCCATTACTACGAAATCAGTAAACCCTCCTGAGCTTGTGCTCGTTCACCATCTTACAAGTCTGTTCACTCCGTATTGACATCAACCAAAAGTGCAACAATACATTCCAATCCGAAGTCATGTTATTCCCCTTCCTATCAAGCAAACTTCTCCCTGTAGTATCCAATATTCCTCGGTATACTAGCCAACATTCCAAATGAAGTCTGTAAACCTAGTCACTGTCCACCATGAATCCCATATCACTCCAAAATTTTCTCAAGTCATGTGGCTATCCTACTACAGAATCCATACGCTACTCTACTACTCTCCCACTTCGGCTAAACCATCTTCTTTAAGTAAATGCTCGACCTCTGCTCTTCATACTTGACCTGTTAGTGATTCAACCACCGCGAGACACCTCTCGCCATGCCCTTCCTCATTCTTCGCTGTCCACACATTGCCTCAAATAAAATCCATACCTGTAGCACCGGAAACGGTGAATTGCTATCAACTCTAAGCCTCCTAGAAGATCATCCTTCTCTATCCATCAACATTAGAAATACCAATTCGATTCCGAATCGCTACACTCTATTATATCTGACAACCGCTTCTCAGGCACCATTTCATAATACTCTGCCCCGAAGGCAATTTTAAGAATACCATAACACCGGCGAAACTTAACGCGTTCAACAAGGACGATGACACCACATCACAATTGAGAACTCGCCATACTCGAAAATATCAAGTCTCGTTACTCCATCAACCCAAACCTGAACATTCATAGTACGATTACCTTTCCTTTGCTGGAATTAAAAGTTGAACCTCTACATCATGCGCTGAGAAATCCTCTTTTTAAGTCATTCACTGTGTCGACAGATAAATGAGCACCCTACCATTACATCAATACCGTGAGATAATAACTCATGAACATCGTAGAAACCTGTGCATGGCTTCAAAACCATATGAAATATAGATATTGGGTTGAAATGAAAGAACATCCTTCTGCAGGAAGACGATAATAATTTACTCGAACGCGCAGGGAGAAACAACATGCTCTATGTCTGTAGTACCACTGCAACTCCTCGGTGCTCAATTGACACGGGCGTTCAACATCGTATAAGAATGAGTAGGAAGGAAATAAAGGCATAAGACTCAAAGGAATCAAATCGCACGATGAGGAATCAAGAAGGGAAGTGCTCCTACCAGCCCTGTAGCCTCTCAAAGATAAGTACAGACATCTCCGTACCGATCCGCAAGAATTTACTAGACTTGCTCATGACTCGTGAGACCTAAGTGAACCTAATGCTCTGATACCATGTTGTCACAACCCAAATTCCATTAAAGGCTGTGATGGCGCCTAACACTACTGTCAGACAAGTCTACAATCAAATGATTACCTTCATTTCTCATTTTAGTTTTTTCGAAATCATAATTTCTTTCAATTCAAATAGTAAGAGATAAAATTTACAGAGTAATTGACAATATTTTTCACAACTACATTATTAAACAACCCATAAACATCCCCAAAACCCGGTGTCAGAAGTGCATGAGCATCAACTAGGAAAAATACAGAATAATACTACATCTGTCTAGGATACAATTTGACAAGAGTGTGTAAATAACTCGGATCGAGACTCTGTGTACCGCGGACTTGTAACATGGGAAGCTACTCACCCATATCCATGCAATAACCACGCCTCTGCGGCCACAAGGCCACTAGATATATATGTACGTGCACAAAATGTGCAGCAAGTATAGTATGAGTATGTAAATCAACGCGTACCCAATAAGTATCCAGCCTAACCTCGAAGATAGTGACGAGGGGTCGACTACGACACTTACTATAGGCTAACCATAAAATATCGCTATTATAATTAAGCATGAGTTATGTAAAAACAATTGAAAACTCAAGAACAAGAAAATAATGAACAATTATTCTTCTAATAGGAATTCCCAAATTTATTTCGTCGTTTAAAATTTTTTATTTTAAGCCAATGAATCAATATCAATTATTATAAGTTCCAAAGATTTATCATGCGCAACTCGTGTCGATATCGTACGACCCGATCCAACATAAATTATTTAAACTGTGCACTGTTGAGGGTCGAACGACACGAACCATAGATGCATCTATCTGCTACCGAGGCGTTCGGCCTACTCCACAAGAAGAGAAAATACATTAAAACAACCAATTCAAGATTTATTAAGGGGCAAATATTCAAAGAATTACCAATTCTTATTAGCGGTCAAGTAAATGAAGTTTAACTTGTTACGATTCCTTTGTCAAGTTTCAATATGATTTAAGAAATTAAATTAACAACTAAGGTGCAAACATCGCAAATATAACATGATTTGGGTCCTAGACTACCCGGACATAAGCACAATTCGTAGATACGTACAGACTCCTGTCACCTCGTGCGTATGTAGCCCCCACAAATAGAAGCCCATATTAAATCAATTCATCTATGGGTTAATTCCCTCTTACAAGGTTATAAAAGAGACTTCCCTTGCTCCGTAGTTCCATAACCGGCTCCGGTGCCACTCCAACACCTCAAACCAAAGTTTGACGGTCGAAAACTATGCAACCAATCTATTTAAATAATTTCCAACCCCGCTCGAAAAGTTGATAAAAATCACCCTCCGTCCCACGTACCCGGATTCCAAAAAATTTCGAAGATAAACATTACCCATAGCATCGCGAACTCATATATATAATTTATTCTCAATTTCATACCCAAATTCGTGGTCAAAATCCAAATATACCAATTTCTAGGTTTTCTACCAATACCCAAATTTCCACTAATTTTTCTATGAATTTCCATGTTAAAATTTATATATAATCCAAGTATTTAACTTGCAATAGGTGTGAATCACTTACCTTGGCATAAATGATGAAGATGAAGCTCCAAAATCGCTCCTAGGTTGACTCCCATGGAGGAAATGAGATAAAATGAGACAAACCCATTTTTTAAAACTTATACAAAGCCCATGCGACCCTTCTTAGCTTTCGCGAGTCCCCCATCGCATTCGCGATGAATAAAATTCTCAAAAGCCATTTCCAAACTCTTCTCAGACAACCTCTAGTGTAATTGCCATAAAGTTGTGTACAAAACTCCAAATGACAAATGGTTTAACTTTCTGAAAACTAGACACCAAGATTTAAAACTTTCATGTTTTGGTCATCTCTTAAATACTTATATATTTTTAGATATAAACTGCCAAAATCTGCCCTATGCAACACAAATTTCTTCTTCGCGGTTTCCAAACATCTTCCCGGACAGCCTGTAGTGTACAAACTATAACATTTTGTAAGTAACTCTAAATTTTAAATAGTTTCATTTTCTGAAAACTAGACACAAAGGGATACAACTTTAATTTGGATCATCTCCAAATTCCTTATAGATTGCGAGATACAAGCTTCCAAAGTTGGATAACGGACAACAAAATTTCCTTCTTCGTGAACGCGAGAATCTCATTGTTAACGCGAAGAACAGAGTCCCAGCAGCAAAATACTTCATCACGAATGCGAAAGGCTCCTCGTGAACGTGAAGAACAACAATAGACTTCAGAAAACCAGCATCTAAAGTAGTCCAAAATGACCCGGTAACACCCGAAACATACCCGAAACTCACCCGATGCCCCTGGGACCCTAACCAAATATACCAACAAGTCCTAAAACATCATACGAACTTAGTCGTGGCCTCAAGTCACACCAAACAACATCTAAACCATGAACCACACTCCATTTCAAGCTTAATGAACTTTAGAACTTCAAACTTTTACATTCGATGTCGAAACCTATCCAATCACGTCCGATTGACCTCAAATTTTGCACACAAGTATCATTTGACATTACAAACCTACTCCAACTTTCGGAATCGGAATCCGAACCTGATATCAAAAAGTCCACTCCCGGTGAAACTTCTCAAGAACCTTCAAATTTCCAACTTTTGCCACATGACCCCGAAATGACCTACAGACCTCCAAATCCTCATCAGGACGCGCTCCTAAGACCAGAATCACCATACGGAGCTATTACCACTCTCAGAATCCCATACAGACATCGATTGCATTAAAATACACTTCAACCCAAACTTATGAAATTCTTCCAAAATGCTTACTTTTCATAATAAGCACTGAAATGCTCCTAGGTCACCCAAAAGCCGATCCGAACATACGCCAAAGTCCGAAATCATCATATGAACCTATTAGAACTTTAAATCCCGATTTCGAGTTCGTTTACTCAAAAGTCAAACCTTAGTCAACTCTTCCAACTTAAAGCTTCCGAAATGAGAATTTCTTCCAAATTAACTCCGAACTTCCCGAAATTCAATTACGACTACGTGTACAGGTCATAATACCTGAAGTGAAGCTACCCGAGGCCTAAAACCGCCGTACGATGCACTAGAGCATAAAACGAACGGTCGGATCGTTACATACGGTGTCCTTTATGAGATTTTCAGTGATCACCGAAGTTTGCACCTTCTGTTCAAGCAGAAGGATATTAACTTGCATCAGCGGAGGTGGTTGGAGCTGCTTAAGGATTATGATATCACCATTTTGTACCATCTAGGGAAGGCAAATATGGTGGCAAATGCTTTGAGTCGCCGAGAGGGGAGCTTAGGGAGATAGCATATCTACTAGCAGCAGAGAGGCCATTGGTGTTGGATGTTCAGGCCTTAGCCAGTCAGTTGTTAGATTGGATATTTTTTTAGCCGAGTCAAGTATTGGCTTGTGTGGTCTCTCGGTCTTCTCTTTATGATCGTATCAGGGAGCGTCAGTATGATGACCCATATTTGCTTGTACTTAAGGAAACGGTCCAGCACGGTGATGCTAAGGAGGTCACTATTGGGGATGATGGTGCATTGAGGATACATGACATGCTATGTGTGCGCAATGTAGATGGTTTGCGTGAGTTGATTCTCCAGGAGGCTCACAGTTCGCGGTATTTCATTCATCCGGGTTTCGCGAAGATGTATGAGGACTTAAGGCAGCATTACTGGTGGAGGTGAATGAAGAAGGACATAGTGGAGTATGTAGCTTGGTGTCTAAATTGCTAGCAGGTGAAGTATGAACATCAACGGCCAGGTGGGTTGCTTCAGAAGTCAGAGATTCCAAAGTGAAAATGGGAGCGGATCATTATAGATTTCGTTGTTGGGCTTCCATGGACTCGCGAAAGTTTGATGCAGTTTGGGTGATTGTGGATAGGCTGACCAAGTCAGCTCATTTCATTCCTGTGATGACTACCTATTCTTCCGAGCAGCTGGCTCAAGTTTTTATTCGCGAGATCGTCAGGCTTCATGGCGTACCGGTATCCATCATCTCTGACAAGGTACGCAATTTACATCACAAATCTGGAGGGTCATACAACATGAATTGGGTACTCGAGTAGAGTTGAGCACTACATTTCACCCTCAGACTGACAATCCGAGCGCATTATTCAGATATTAGAGGATATGCTCCGTGCGTGTGTGATGGAGTTTGGAGGTTTGTGGGATAAGTTCTTGCCACTTGCGGAGTTTGCCTACATCAACAGTTATCAATCGAGCATACAGATGGCACTGGATAATCGAGGAAAAGACATTCTTACAGATTGATTTGAGCTTGGTTCGAGGTAAGTGGCTTGCCTAACCATGTGTGGGAGAATCCCCTTAGAATTTGGTACTGTTGTGATATGTGAGCGCCGTGTACGTAAGGTGACGAGTGCGTACACGGGCTATTTATTATAAAACCTATTTTTTACTGAGTAATAACCTGTTTTCATCTTGTCGGAGGGAGTTTTGGATCGTGACATTTAGCTAAAACTAAAAATAAGTATAATAACTTGTGAAATTGATAAAATTATAATCAGGAATGAATTTTAAGTAGAATAAATTGATTGACATGATTGATGACTTATAAGAGATAGTTCCTTCCTTTATCGAATTAGCTAAAAGAAATACGACCAACAATCATCCTTTTTAGGAACTTACATTTCCTACATTTTTTTGTTAAAGTTTATAATAGAAGCATGAACGTCAAAGAGAAATTCTTAACCAAAAAAAATTCTCTAAAATGTTAGATCAACTTTTATGCCCTTTATTAAATCTAAAATATATTTTTAAAGAAACAGTATATGTTAGTTAAAATTATAATTTTAAGGATTTTCCCAACATTTAGGACCTTAAATTCAATTTAAAAACTTGTCATTTGACTACTTGTGAAATTATAATCCAAAAATTTGAATGTGCTATAACTTTTCTCTAGGTTAAAATTAAAGAAACTATAATTCAAGAGGATTTAGGCCTCATTTGTTTTTCTTTAAGATTAAGACGTCTAAATCTAAATACACATCTGAATATTAAGTTGTGTATGAAGATCTAAATGCTAAATAATAAAGATTGTTTGATTTTTAATATTTGTATGTATAAAATTTATCTTTACATAAAAATTAATAAACATAAAAATCAAATAAAATACTAATTAATATAATATATGTAGCGTTCTAAAATATGGTAGTTGCTGGTGGTGATGGCTAATGATGGTACTTGTGAATGCCGACTTGAGGCGGTGGTTGGTGATAATTTTGGTTGACGGTGGTGGTTCAAGGTAGTAGCTAGTGGTGATTTGTAGTGGTGGCAATTATTATTGAGGATGATGGTGGTAGGTGGTGATAGTTAATAACGACGGGTGGTGGTGGTTGTTGTGATTGAGGAAGGTGGTGGTAGTTTATAATGATGGACCGTGCCAGCTATCAGTGACGGAGCTAGGATTTTCATTAAGGGGAGTCAAAATATAAAGATATAAACTCACCAAGAAGTATAGGGGTGTCATTACATAGTGTGTGTATATATATACTCCCTCCAGTCCACAATAAGTGATTTTTTGTGGTCCAAAATAAGTGATTTTTTCTAGATTTCAAGAATAAATTAATTATTTTTTCCTACATTGCCCTTTGACTAAATAATGTTGGAGTATGTGTTAGGAGTATTTATGTGAAGAGATAATAAAGTTTAATATGGTCAATTTTGTTCCTAATTAGTTTTAGAAGGTAGATTTCTTAATCTGTGTGAAAACAACCAAAAAATCACTTATTGTGGACCGGAGGGAGCATATTTTAAAATAATTACCAAGTTATACAGTGTAATTTTCTGAAGAAAGGATATTGGTGACACCCCTTGGGTGCACGTGGCTCCGCCACTTCCAGTTATGGTTGTTGATGGTGATTGGGTGGTTAGTTGTGGTAGTTGAGGTGGAAGAGTGTTGGTTGTGATTGAGAATGATGGTGGTGAGAGTGGTGAGGATGGTGGGTGGTGGTAGTCGATAATGATGACGGCTATGATTGAGGATGATGGTTGTGGTTAGGGGTATACATGCACCGGGTTGGTTCGATTTTTATCAAAACTAAGCCAAACCAACTATATTGGTTTGGATTGGTTTGGTTTTGTCAGATTCTTGGCTTTTTGTTACTTAAATATTATTTCAATCTTACTTAGTTAAATATCTTATAAGTAAATATATATTTAGTAAAAATATAAAAAATTGACAAACATTGATTAGAATATTCTTGTGGGAGAATTCTATTAGTAGCACATAATAGTTATTTTTTTAATCGTCTGACAATAATTTTTCGTTGATGTACACTTTCTGGTTAACCGAATTTAGTAATTAAACATAAAAATCAATATGATACCCAAATATTAATAATCACTTCACATTCAAAAAAAATATAAGATCTTAACATATGATATGATATGATATGATATGATATGATATGATATGGAAGAACAAAGAGATAGATGCATTTCAGTAACACTTGATAAGAAAGTGATCATTCATTATTTAAGGTCAATAAATATGGAGTACTTCATATTCTATTAAAATATATATCCCGCAAATGAATCCCAAATATTTCTAGATATTTTTTTATAAAAAAATCTATATAAAATCTTAAAAGTATATATAAAAATTATATATTTATATGTCGTGTTGGTTCAGGTTTTTTTACTCAATATAAAACCAAATCAAACCAGACCAAGCCGGATTTTTTAATCGGTTTGACTTTTCGGTTTGTGCAGTTTTTCGGTTCGGTTTGTACACCCCTAGTTGTGGTGGTGGTTGAGTATGGTTGTGTTGGGTGGAATGGTAGTATTTGATAATGGTAGGCGATGGCGGCAATTGGTAATGAATATGGATGATAGCCTCTTCACATTAAGTCTCCGTTATAGATCTTAATTATATAGACCCATTCAAACCATTAAGTGGTTGTGAACTTAAAAACAAACACACTTAATTATTAAGATCTAAATAATTAAGATTCAGACTTTAAAAACATACCACTTAATGTCTGAGATTTGAATGATTAAGATTCATACCTCCATTAAGTGCAAACAAATGATGCCTTAGACCAATAACTAAGGGCCCGTTTGGACATAATTGTTTTCCCTCTTTCTCTTGTGCATATATATGGTTTGGCGCTGCACCTTTTCTTTTGTTGGTTTGCTGGTTTCAGAGTATGATTGTATATGAGAAAATTATAATCAAATAAGATTATTGAAGAACTCTTTGTTTAAAAAAAGAAAACGTGTCTGAAGTGAATATAAGAGGATAAAAGAAAATATAGTTTTTTGATACCATTTTTTTTCGTAGATATTGTTGGAATAACTTTGCCTGGTATATGAAAGTTGAGAGAGAAAATCATCAGGAGGAGAAGGAAGCGAAGGAAAAGACTGCATCTGTTTGATAGATATTGGTTTCTATGATGTTTTGGGCTACAATAGCAAAACGCATTTTTATTGGCTAAGTGGAAGAAAATGGAAGCATACATTTGTGCAAGTTTTCTTATATCCATTCGCAATGTATTCCACGAATCAAAAAAGAGAGAAAAAAGGAGAAAGTTGTTATGACAATTTCTTAAAGACAAACAGAAAAAGGGGACAATGAACACCATTTCTACTCACAAATCACAACAATATTTTGAGTCCATTTGAATGGATACACTTATTTGGGCAAACTTTTAAAATCAGCTTATGAAAAGTGTGAAAGAGTATTTTTAATTAATTTAAAACCATTACTGAGTAGTATTTGGTTAAGCCTTTAAAAATAATTTTAAGTATATGTTTTGCAAATTAACGTTTTATACTTTTCATAAATTACTTCTGCTCAAAAATAGTTTTTCTTAAAAAAGAAAAGAAATTTGACCAAATACTTTAATAGTGGGGATATGAACTTTTGAGCATAAATTGATTAATTTATACAATGTTTGACTAGTTTCGAGTCGTTTGGCACCAAATTTGGAGGTTTGAGCACGTTCTTGAATCGGGAAGTGGACTTTGAGACAAGGTAAGTCTCCTTTCTAACCTTGTAAGAGGGAAATTTTCCCATAGGCGAATTAACTAATATATGTGACTATTTGTGGGGGCTACGTACGTACGAAGTGGCGAGAGTCCGTACGTAGATACTATTCATGCTAAAGTCCGAATAGCCAGGACCCCGTCATGATATACTTGAAATGATTGAGCCTTTACTTGTTCATTAGAATGCTTAAATCATAATTCCATACATTGTAAAAGAATTCCAAAAGGATAAGTCTTCAGTCATTTGAGATTATGAATAGAATACTTGACTGCTATTGAAAAACTTGTGTTTCTTTAAGTGTTTTTCTATTGTGGAGCAGGTTAAATGGATGCATCTATGGTTCGCGTCGCTCGACCCTCGGCATTGCACATTTTAGATATTATTGTGTTGGTTAGGGTAGTACGACCTCGGCATTATTTGCGCATGTTAACTCTTGGGATTAAAGGAAATTGTGAAAAGGATATTTATCACCTATTGTTGTTGAGTTTTGAGTATATTTATTGCAATCCATGCTTAGTTATGATTTGACTTATTATCACTCGCCTTAGTAAGCGTCAAGTCGACCCCTCGTCACTACTTCTTTGAGGTAAGACTGGATACTTACTGGGTACATATTGTTTTATGTACTCACGCTACACTTTTGCACTTGACTGTGCAGGATCTGAGGCAGGTGCATCTGGATATCCATCCGGCGCGCATTCTTGAATTGGGTTCGCTATTCCACAGTGAGCTGTCCTTCCGAGCCGTTCAGTAGCATGTTGGAGTCTCTTTTTTATTTTGTTTGTCTATTCTTTTTCAGAAAGTAGGATAGACATCTTTTGTATATTCTACTAAGTTGCCCATGTACTTGTGACACTAGATCTTGGTACATATTAGTAGACTTGTGATTTTTAGGTTCTGTTATTACGGTTTTAAATGTTACTAGCGAGTTCCATTTGTTGATTTAAATTGTTTTTATTAAATCTTTCAAATAAAGGAAAAATCATTACGTGAGGGAAATCGTTAAGTAATTCATTGTTGGCTTGTTTAGCAACGGTGCTGGACGTCATCACGACCTGATATGGAATTGAGTCGTGACAACATGGTATTGAGCCGATCCCCCTGTTGCTAGAGGCCGAGGCAGAGGCCGGGGGAGGGAATCGACCCGAGGTAGGGGTGAGGACGTCCTAGAGTTTCCCTTGTTGCACAGCCAACATATCCAGTGGAGGATCCTATAGTTGAGGAGCAAGGCGAGGTGCTCGTAGCAGAGCCAGCCTCGGATGACTTCATGACAGCACCGGGCTTCCAAGAGGTCATGGGTCGTATGCTACGGTTCATGGATTCTATGACCCATGCCAGTTTACTTCCAGCAGACCCGGACACATCTCAGTCAGGAGGGGGAGCACATACCCCTACCGCTCAGGCTCCTGGACGTGCAACTTCTTTATATCATACCCCGAGCACTCTTTCCATGGGCGGAGCCCAGCCAGTAGCAGTAGTTGTACCTGATCCTAAACTAGTTGCGGTCGGCGAGCCACATAAGCTTTTGGACAGATGGACTAGGCTTCACCCTCCGGTCTTTGGGGGTGACCGACATGAGGATCCTCAAGACTTCATTGAAAGGTGTAGGGACAGACTACACAACATGCGGATATTGGAGTTTCACGGAATGGATTTCATTTCCTTTCAGTTGGAGGGCAGCGCACGTAGGTGGTGTTAGACTTATCTTCTTGGTATACCAGCAAATTCTCCTCCCATGGCTTGGGACCAGTTCGCGGACTTTGCAGAATTTTGATGGAGTTTGGGTCATTGTAGACAGATTGACCAAGTCGACACACTTTATTCCGGTGATGACTACATATACTTCAGAGAGATTGGCCCAGATTTATATCCAGGAGATAGTTTGACTGCATGGTGTACCCGTTTCCATCATTTCAGACTGAGGTCCTCAGTTTACTTCACATTTCTGGAGAGCGGTACAGAGTGAGTTGGGACCCGCGTAGAGCTCAGCACAATGTTTCATCCGCAGACCGACGGTCAGCTGGAGCGGACAGTTCACATATTAGAGGACATGCTCAGAGCATTTGTGTTTGACGTTGGAGGGCTGTGGGATCGATCCTTGCCCTTGGACGAGTTTTCTTACAACAACATTTACCAGTCCAGCATCGAGAAGGCTCCATTCGAGGCTTTATATGGTCGGCGATGTCGTTCTCCCATTGGGTGGTCTGAGCCCGACGAGTCTAGGCTGTATGGTATGGATTTGGTGAATGATGCCTTGGAAAAGGTAAAGTTGATTCAGGAGTGACTCCGCACAGCACAGTCCCAATAGAAGAGTCACGTGTATCGGAAGGCGTGTGATTTATCATTTATGGTGGGCGAGAATTTCCTCTTGAAAGTATCGCTGATGAACGGGATCATGAGGTTTAGTAAGAAGGGAAAATTTAGCCCAAGGTTTATAGTCCCATTTGAGGTGTTGAGGCGAGCTTGGGAGGTTGCTTATGAGCTTGCTTTGCCTCCCAGTCTATCAGGAGTTCATCCGGTTTTCCACGTGTCGATGCTCCCGAAGTATCATCCCAACTTGTCGCATGTGTTAGACTTCAGCACGATTCAGTTAGATGAGAGTCTGGATTATGAAGAGGAGCTAGTTGCCATTGTTGATAGGCAGGATCACCAGTTAAGATCCAAGAGGATTTTTGCGGTGAAGGTCCAGTGGAGGGGCCAACTAGCCGAGAAGGCGACTTGGGAGTCCGAGGAGGACATGCAGAGCAGTTATCCTCACCTGTTCAGCACTCCAGGTATGATTCTAGACTCGTTCGAGGACGAATGTTTGTTTAAGAGGTGGAGAATGTAATGACTCGACCGGTCGTTTTGCTTTCTAGAAACGCGTTCCCCCGAATAAGACTCCCCCGTATGTGCTTTTACTGTTTTATGACTTGCGGGGATGATTAGTTTGAGATTTGGAAGGGTTCAGGTTGAAATCAGAACAATTGGTTCCTTAAGTTGGCCTAAAAGGCTAAGATTGACTTCAGTCAACATTTTGAGAAAACGACCTCAAAATGGGGATTTGACGGTTCCAATAAGTTCGTATGATGATTTTGGACTTGGGCGTATGCTCAGTTCGGGTTTTGGATGACCCAGGAGCATTTCGGCGCCTAATATCAAAAGTTGGTTCTTGAAGAATTTTGAAGTCCTTTAAATTTGGTTTGGAGCGGGTTTTGGTTTTATCGAGGTCCAAATGGAATTTCGAGATCGGGAATAGTTCCGTAATGTCATTTACAACTTGCTCGCAAAATTTGGTATCAATCCGAGTAGTCTAAGTACGTTTCAGCGCATTTTGAGTGAATAGAAGAACTTGAAGTTCATAAGTTTGAATCAATAGGTTTTGGGGTGCAATTCTTAGTTTTAATGTTGTTTTTGGGTGTTCTGAGAGTTCGAGCGAGTCTGTCTTATGATTCCACACTTGTGGGTATGTTCGGGCGGGTCCCCGAGTGTCGATCGAATGAGGCTCGGACCAAGTTGGGAGCTTGGAGAAACAATTGAAGCTCCCCAGATCAGTCATAATCGCACCTGCGCTTGGCCAACCGCAGGTGAAGGCTCGCAGGTGTAAGCCACGAGCCAGAGAAGCGAGGAATCAAGGGCAGCACAGGAATCGCAGATGCGGATGATTGGGCACACCTGCGTGACCGCATGTGCGAGTGCCATGGTCGTAGGTGCGGCTAGGCTCGCAGAAGCGGCCCTACTTGTCCACAAATGTGGAGCCTGGACATGTGAGGGAAAGCGCACCTGCGAGGCATTTTCCGCAGGTGCGAAAGTCGCTAGGCAGTGAGGGTTCATTTAATACGGGACTTAGGCCATTTTTATCATAGTTTCCTCCACTCTTGGGCGATTTGAGAGCTTAAAACGAGGGGATTCTGACCTAGATTTGTGAGGTAAGTAATTTTTACTTAATGTGAGCAGAGGCGGAGTTAGGATTTGAACCTTATGGGTTCATAAGTGTAATCCTCTTAAGTTAATGAGTTCTAAATTAATAAGTTGTACATATTCAATGGATTTCTTAACACAAATACATGACTTGAACAAAAACTAGTGGGTTCGGCCGAACCCGCATGCCACACTCTACCTCCGCCACTGAATGTGAGTATAATACATAGATTATAGGTAGATTATAACATGAAAATTGGTAGAAATCATAGGTTTAGATGAAAAAACTAGGGTTTAATAAAAAATGGAATTTTACCACGAAAATGGTTATGGAACTTAGTAAAAATTAAATATTTATGTTCCTAAGGTTATGAGTAAACTTGCTTCGAAAATTTCCGGAATCCAGGCACGTGGGCTCGGGGGTAAAGTTTAGGAATCTTGCATTTTGGACTGGGTAATCACTTTAATAGTGGGATATGAACTTTTGAGCGTAGATTGATTAATTTATATAATGTTTGACTAGTTTCGAGTCGTTTGGCACCAAATTTGGAGGATTTAGCACGTTCTTGAATCGGGAAGTGGACTTTGAGACGAGGTAAGTCTCCTTTCTAACCTTGTAAGAGGAAATTTTTTCTATAGGCGAATTAACTAATATATGTGACTATTTGTGGTGGATACGTATGTACGAAGTGGCGAGAGTCTGTGCGTAGCTACTATTCATGCTAAAGTCCGGGTAGCCTAGGAACCCTATCATGTTATAATTGAAATCATTGTGCCTTTACTTGTCCATTAGATTGCTTAAATCATAATTCCATAAATTGTAAAAGAATTCCAAAAGGATAAGTCTTCACTCATTTGAGGTTATGAATAGAATACTTGACTGCTATTGAAAAACTTATGTTTCTTTAAGTGTTTTTCTATTGTGGAGCGGGCCGCGCCTCGGCAGGTTAAATAGATGCATCTATGGTTCGCACCGTTCGGTTCTCGACAGTGCACATTTTAGATATTATTGTGTTGGTTCGGGCCGTACGACCTCGGCATTGTTTGCGCATGTTAACTCTTGGGATTAAAGAAAATTGTGAAAAGGATATTTATCACCTATTGTTGTTGAGTTTTTTGTATATTTATTGCAATCCATGCTTAGTTATGGTTTGACTTATTATCACTAGTTTTAGTAAGTGTCAAGTTGACCACTCGTCATTACTTCGCCGAGGTTAGACTGGATACTTGCTGGGTACATATTATTTTATGTACTCACGCTACACTTTTGTACTTGACTGTGCAGAATCTAAGGAAGGTGCATCTGGATATCCATGCGGCACGCATTCTTGATCTGGGTTCGAGATTCCACGGTGAGCTGCCTTTTCAAGCCGTTCAGCAGCATGTCGAAGTCTCTCTTTTATTTTGTTTCTATCTATTCTTTTTCAGACAGTAGGACAGACATCTTTTATATATTACTAAGTTGCTTATATACTTGTGACACTAGATTTTGGCACGTATTAGTAGACTTGTGATTTTTGGGTTCTGTTATCACGATTTTAAATGTTACTAGCGGATTCCATTTGTTGATTTAAATCGATTTTCATTAAATCTTTCAATAAAGGAAAAATCACTACGTGGGAGAAATCGTTAAAATGGCAAATCATTAAGTTATTCATTGTTGTCTTGTCTAGCAATGGCGATGGACGTCATCATGACCTGATATGGAATTGGGTCGTGACAAGAAGAAACTATCTATCTTGGTGACTCAAGAACAACTTACGTTCTTGGGAAAGGAAAAATTCTTCTCAAACTCACATCTGGTAAAACTCTAGAATTGAGTGATGTGTTGCATGTACCTAATATCCAAACCAATTTGGTTTCTATTTTCCTCTACTGTAGTCATCCTACGGTGAGAAAATACTTGTATCCATTATAGGTAGTTGTTTTATAGGGTCCCGGGTGTCAATGTGAATTAATTCAAAGATGTTTTAGTGGAAATTCTGCTAGAATGAAAAAGAGGTCTTGTTTGCCTAGCTAATAGACAAATACTGCATAAATAATTGATATTGGATACAGAAGATGAAATAGATTGAACACTAATAATTTTCGACGCAGAAAATGACATATGACCTAGCCTAAGATGCCACAACCTTATATTGGAATTAACTTTTACAGAAAAATAAACTGAAAAAGAACTAGCATGATTAGACAATCTTGATTTAGGTAATGAAACTCCACTCTGTTCTGATAACTTCCTAGACCTATGGCTTGAAGATACTAGCAAGTAGATTTCCCTTTTAGCATCACCAAGACCCTGAGGGATCCTCACTAAAGGGCCATGTATCATACATCCATAGGCAAAAAAAATTAAATTAGAAGACAATTATACTGTTTGCAAATTTTATGAACTGACAGCAAATTGTATTGGAATGCAGGCACTTATAGGACATTATGAAGAGTCAGATTGTGAGCCATAGGTATATCTCCAATGCGTGTGACTTTGATTCTATAGGATTTAGGCGGATTTACTATTAAAGATCTAGGAAGAGGTCTAATTGTTGATAAAGTAGAAGGATCTGAAGACATATGCCCAGAGGCTCCTGAATCCAAGATCCAAGAAGTTAATTTAAAATGAGAGTTTTTAGAAAAGGTTTTTGGAGCTATACGGTAGCATTAGAACCGCCATCTGAATTCAAAAACACTGGTTGTCCACCCTTTACCTGCTGAAGTAATTGAACAAGTTGAGAAACCTGATGATGTGTGAGCTGGTTGTTAACATTCACTACTTCCATAGTATTTTGTTTCATTGTTTCACTCAATGAGTATATTGCATTGCTCTTAACAGGCCCCTGAATCTTCTTTGGCTTGGTGAATTAGAAATCTGCTGGAAAACTAATGATCACACTTATCCACTGAATGCCTAGGTTTTTTGCACTAGGAACAAAGCAGGTTGTTCTTCTTTCCCTTGAAGTCAGAATTTCCAAACTTTTGACCTGTGTGATTCTGATTTGCAGCCATAAAGGATGAAGACTCTCCAGGAAACTGAGAGTTCACATAGACTTCCCTCTGCTTCTTATTTTGCATCAACAGGGAATAAACATGACCCACAGTTGGAAGGGGTGCCAGCATCAAGATACTACTTTTCACAGAAGCATATGTATCATTCAACCCCATGAGAAACTTAATCAACCTCTCATCCTGAAGTGACTTGGCCATTTTGACCTTTCCTCCACAACTGCAGTCACATGAGGTATCCCACTCATTCAACAACCTTTTTATATTAGTAAACTAGCCTGCTATGTCATTTGACCCCTAGATTAAATCACTCAATTCCTTCTGTAAATGATTCATCTTTGCACCATTTGACTGACCCAATCTGTCATCCAATTATCCCATAGATCTTTGGATGTTTTAAAATATATGACACTATCAACTATTTCTCTTGAGAGAGTGTTCAATAGCCAAGATATCACTATGTCATTACACCTACTCGATAGCTTGAAGTCAGGTGTTTTTGAGCTTACTGCAAGGATGGTTCCATCAACGAGGCCTACCTTGTTTTAGGCAAAAAGAGCTATAAGGATGAATCTGCGCCACCCTCCATAGCTTCTACCATCAAAGCTTGTGTTTACCAGGTTCGTTTCTGGTAAGTACGTGGGGTTAAGAAAGTAGGGATGACTTGAGTCCTTTATTCCACCTCCATTATTCCCAGAAGTGGTGATGTTTGCTGAAGTGGCCACTGTAGATTCAGGTGTAGAATTGAAGATTGAAGACTAAAGAGTGAAAACGAAGAAAGAAGGAGAAACTGATGAAGAGGAAGGCAATATGATTGTTCTTAGAGCTACTGCTCTGATACCTTGTAGAAATAGCGAGCTACAAAATCTTGGTGAATTTTTTTGTGTATTCCATCAATATGTACAAGGATATTCATACAAGTATTCAATAGATAAGTACAAAAAATTAAACCTACACATGTCTCATATATATAGGTTGTCTAATATAAACAAAATACAATTATATGTACTATGTATAATTTTCTGTATACTGTTAGAGGTATATTCAGGAATCTAAAGCTATATTACATCTATTTTTGTATTTGAACTAAGAGGCTTGTCTTCTCCTATTTATGTGTTGGACTGTGTTGAACCAGCATACCTTGTGGCCCAATACATAAACACTATTTAGCATGTGGCCTGACACACAAGTCTTTAGTCTTCAATCTAGATCCCTCGACAGATTTCAAGTCAGACTTCGATTTAGCCCCAAATGTAGAACTCTCGAGATTGTTGATGCCAACAAATTTAATACACATGATAAGCTAAATATCTCGAGATCACTAGTATCAATCCACATCTAACTTTTGTACTCAAGTTGGCAAAACCATTTGATCTGTGTGGTTAAATCTGTTATGCTACATGTGTATTCCATGCTCAGAATCGTTAATGTGTTGCTTCCATGAATCGAAGGGTAGCGACTGCATGTTCTCTTGTTAACCAAAAAGAAAATTGATTATAAGCATGAGAAATATGGATTATATATTTGTATGTATATTAAATTAATTGTAGTCTGGCCCTTCCCCGGACCCTGTGCATAGTGGGAGCTTAGTGCACCGGATACTTTTTTTATATTAAAATATTGGAGTCATTAATATGAGGACTAGTTCCATTTGAAAAAGTTGAGGTATGTATTTTGAGGATAGTGGTGAACCATTTTAAAACAATAGAGGGATTTGGCCAAAGACAACGTCTGTTGGATTATAATGATAAATACTATGTAGGAAATTTCAAAGATCGTGTCAATATATAAATCTTATCACATAGACATCACAAATAGGTCACACACAGTACCCTAGCAATAATAGCACGTGTGCAAGACAAACCCCAAGGCATGCTCCCTATTGGCCCACCACCTTTACATGCTTTTGATTGTAAAGTGGGCCACAGATCACCAAAATAACAGGCAGCCCACACAAAAAGCGGATTAATGGGCCGTAGTTTGTCCCTCTGATTTAAAATACCAAGGGCATAAATAGTGTAATAATGCTCTTTTAGTGTAGTCATTACCAGAGTCATCAAAATTATCATGTCATTACTTTATAGTAAAGGAGTATAAGCTGATCGAGTTCCAATATGTAAAGGTGTGGCATGCCCAATTTTAACTATGGTTGGGCTATTAGTTTTGTTATAAGAATTATTTATTTGACTAACCTTCGTACTATTTTATCCCTAATATCTTTTTTGTAATCCATAATTTTTGGACTGGGTTATTAGGTATTTCCACCAAAGGAATAATGCTATATCTTTTTTCTTTCTGATCCAAGAACATAACTAAAGATGTGTATAACCTTTTTGGGGAGGAAATCTTAACCTAGAGATGATGCTGTTGAAAAAGCTTTGACTTGTAATGAGAGGTCATATTCATGAAATATAAAACCCATTGACTTAGTGGGGATGCAGACATTAAGGAAATAGCCTTTTTAAAATCGTAAAAAGGCCTTGAAAATGATTGAAAGCCGCCCTCCATATTAACAATGTCAATAACAGTATTTTGTGGATTGAATAATTTTTTGGTTAAATTCTTTTACCCTTGTCTTCCCATTACAAGGAAACTTTAACAACCCAATAAGCACTTCTTTTTGTGCATGCATGCCTTATCTTTCGAGTGACCATAATACCCTAAAGAAATTAAACTACTTTCTCACGCATTTCCAATATGATTAGATGACATGTTGGTGGCCAAAAAGAAAGAAGTGAGGGGATGCAATGTAAATTAGTTTTGATATATTCTTCTTTAATAGTAACATACTAGTTCGAATTTTCTAACCGATTTAATAGTCTTTTTATCATCTAAGTATGACCACTATTCCGACTACTATTGATCGTTTAATTAAAAATATTAAAATAACCATAAATTTTTGTTTTGCAACCATTCCTCTTTCCTTTTTCTCTGTCCTTGTCACGACCCAAATTCTCCCTAACGGGTTGTGACGGCGCCGCCTAACGCTTTTATTACTAGGCAAGCCAACATTTGCGGATTAAGATATTTAAAACAATTAAAACAGTTTAAAACATATACGAAATCAAATACTATCCAATAAATGATACCAAAGTAATGTATGAAGAAACGAAACGATACCACGAAACTAATGCTAATATCTAGCTACCCAGGGTCTGAAGTCACAATTCACGAACTACTAAGAGTTTACTACAAGTATTTGGCTCAAAGAAAATGTATATAACTGTTTTGAGCTAGATAAAACAACAGATGAATAATGAGGAGAAGGCTCCAGGAATTTGCGGACGTCGGCAGATCTACCTCGTGTCTCCGTGCAAATAGTATCAGCTCTAGCTCGAACTCAACTCGGACCTAAATCTGGATCTGCACAAGAAGTGCAGTATCAGTAAAACCGACCCCATGCACTGGTAAGTGTCGAGCCTAACCTCGGCGAAGTAGTGACGAGGCTAGGACAGGACATCACATAAAAACCTGGACATATGTAATCATGCTAGCAGAAATAACAACAAATAAAGAGTTAAAATCACAATTAATGAGAAGGGGTCATACTGTGGAGAATTTTAACATAAGAGTGAGATAACAAAAAAACACAAATAAACAATGATAAGCAACCAAAAATTAAGCAATTAAAATAGAAAAGAAATTTTGCACGACATCGCCTTTCGTGCTTTTACTCTCAGCCTCACCATATAATGAATAAGAATGCACTGCATCACCCTTTGTGCTTTTACTCTCGTCCTCACCAGATTATAAATAAGGATGCACGACATCACCCTTCGTGCTTTTACTCTCATCCTTACAATATAAGTAAATTATACACGGCATCACCCTTCGTGCTTTACAATCTTCCTCACAATAATAATAATTTATGCACGGCATCACCCTTCGTGCTTTACACTCTTCCTCACCAGTCACAGAATCATTTACAACATATAAAGAGGAAATTTCACAAAAATCGGTATTTCACCATAGTTTCTATCAGCATTTAACATTTCAATCTCAACTCAATATTCACAATGTTATCCATCTCGGTGGAACCGGATACTAATCTTCCAACATTTCACTAACAACAATAATCATAGATGATAAGCTTTAAAACAACTAAAATAACAAGAATTAACTTTCACTCGCATGTTATAACCTGACCACAATGTATAGGTACTCGTCACCTCACCTATACATCGTATTTAGCAACCAACAAGTAGCACATAGTCACACCATACTTATTCTCTCAAGCTAAGGTTAGACACAACACTTACCTCGATTTCGTAGGCCACTCATTGCTCAATCACATATTTTCCTTTAGAATTCACTTCCAACCCACTCGTATCTAATCATAATTAGTTCAATATCATTAATTATTACTAAAGGAATCAACTTTAATGCATAACTATGGCTTTCCTAAGTTTTCCCAACAAAAGGCAAAATTTGACCTCGGGCCTGCTTAGTCCAATCTCGAGGTTCAGACCAAAATTCGTTTACCCATTCTCCCCCGATCCCGAATATGCAATTGGTTTTGGAATCCGACCTCAATTCGAGGTCTAAATCCCCAAATTTTGAATTTCCTAAGTTCTACCCAAATATCTCTAATTCTACCATGAAAACTCTAGATTCTAGGTTGAAATCTCGTAAAAAGTAGTAAAGGATTGAAAGAAAATAGTTAGGAATCACTTACCTATGATTTGGAGAAGTTTTAGTCTTTGAAAAATCGCCTATGGAGGTTTAGGGTTCGAAAGAGTTGAAGAATGGGTGAAAAATCCTGTCTAAGTCCAAACTTAACAACTGTAGATGTCGCAATTGCGACTGCGAGCTTCGCAAAAGCGAGAGAGGTATCGCAAATTGCGAACCCTTCGCATTTCTGCTGCCTTCGCATTTACGACAGATATATCGCATTTGTGGCTACTGGCCCTTCGCATTTGCAATCATGGCCTCCCTTAAACACTCTTCGCAAATGCGAAGAAAATCTCGCATTTGCGAGAACCAAGCTAGCCCAGACTTCTTCGCAATTGCGATGAATATCTCGCGTTTCCTCGGCCTGCTATGCTCGTATTTGCGAAGCCTGGTCTCGCAATTGCGAGATCAGAGGCATGCACCAGACACCAGACACCAGTTATGCTTTTCTAAGTTCTAAACACTCTATAGCCTATCCGAAACTCACCCGAGCCCTCGGGGTTCCAAACCAAACATGCACGCAAGTCTAAAAATATCACACGGACTTGCTCGTGCGATCAAATCATTAAAATGGCACCTAAAACTATGAATTTAGCATCAAAACTCATGATTTTTCTCAAGAACATTTCAAAATTACTATCTTCTCAATCGGATGTCCGAACCACATCAAATCAACTCCGATTCTCACCAAATTTCATCGATATGACTTAAATATTATAATAAACATGTACCGGGATCCGGAACAAAAAATACGAGCCCAATACTAACGAGTTCAAACAATAATCAATTTCTTTAATTCCTCTAAATTTCAGTCTAATAATTTTTCTTCAAAAATTCATTTCTCGAGCTAGGGACCTTGGAATTCGATTCCGGGCATACGCCCAAGTCTCATTTTTTACTACGGACCTCTCGGGACCGTCGGAACACGGGTCCGGGTCCGTTTACTCAAAACGTTGACCAAAGAACTAAAAATCAAATTTTAACTCTAAAAAATTATTAATTCATATATTTCCACATAAAAGCTTTTTGAATTCACGCCCGGACTGTACACACAAATCGACGTGAATAAAAATAATATGTTTAAGGCTGACGAGCCTGGAATAAAGTTTTAATTCATAAGATGACCCTTTTGGGTCATCACAATCCTTCCTTCAATTGTTTTGCCTATCTATAATGGTACCCTTTTTTAATTTATAGAAAGATTTAATAGTCGAAGTTAAGAAAAGGTCAGACAATCATCTTACATGTCTTCTCCTATGCTATGCTCTCAACTGGATGAATCGATTTATTCTGATTTATTGAACATGTGCTGATAAATAGAATTTCACTTCTTATTCCATATTATTTTCTTACTAAATGAAGTTTTCTTTCATTCAAGGATTTTTGTTTTACTAAATAAAGAAAGCAAACCTTGATTAATGACATGTGATTTATCAGACAATTATAACCAAAAGAGCAACTCGGATTTGACAGCTCCTCAAGTTTTATAAAGTCAAGTTTATTTCTTCTTAATAGTTTCATCCTCACAGGATTGCTTTACAATTTACTTTTTACCCCTATTTTATCTTTTAAAATAATAGTACTACGTATATATTTTGATTATTCAGAGGAAATTGGGATGTATAGAAGAGTACTTTTGAGAGAAGCTGAAAAATGAATGTGAGGGTATGATGGAGAAGTGAGAAAGTGGATGGAGTGGGGAGTCCACAAAATATATTTACTTAGTGGAATCACCGCACGCCCGAGAGACAATAAACAGACACTTCCTCTTTTTGCCTTTTGAGTTTTGTCCTACGCCAATCTATTATGGGAAACCTAGGGGGCGTTAAATTGGTGCACTCCATAAGTGTATACCATGAAACCATCAATGATAATTTCACGGCTCGAACATGTAACGTATAGGTCACATGAAGACTATTTTATAATTGCTCCGAAACTTTCCTCAATATGGAATCCCCTTCAACATGGTTAATAAAGAATGTATCATATAAACCATCTAAGGGGTGCGATAAATAATTACTCCCTCCCTTCAGTATATGTGAACCTATTTTTTCTTGGTCCGTTCCAAAAAGAATGACTGCTTTTTAAATTTGGAAACAATTTTGGTTAACTTACAATTCTACCCTTAATGAGAAGCTTTTATAATCATATAAATACTCTGAATCCCTTTTTGACTTTTTTAGGACCACAAATTTCAAAAGTCTTCATTTTTTCTTAAGCTTTGTGCCCGTTCAAACAAGTTCACATAAATTGAATGTCACGACCCGAAATCCCACCTTCGGGCCATGACTGCGACTAACGGCGAACCCGCTAGACAAGCCAACGTTTGAACTAAATAAAACCCATTAACAACTAAAACGAACAAGATAACTAAGGCATCGATGGTCCGCAATGTGAAGGTTAACAAATAACCAAAATATAACATAGCAATTTCGAAATAAAACCCATATACAAATCCCAGAACTTGTGTCACATACTCACAAACTGTCTAAGAGATTACTAAAACAAAGGTCTGAAAATAAGTACATAGGACTGTCTTTGAAATATAAAGTAAGACAGAGCTGAAAGTGAAGAGTAGAAGGTGACGCCAAGGCCCACGAACGTCTGCGGGTCTACCTCGATGTCT